>APFE030732829.1:3106-18769 GCA_000404065.3 Pinus taeda | reverse complement strand
CGTGTGCCTTCTCCGACGGCCATCGTTGGATTTGCCCGCCTAAGATCCAACAGCTCACGATCATTTTGCTCCTACTTCTTCTAATGCCCTCTGCCAAGCCATCTCCGCCATCTATTCTCCTGATCTTTTTCCTTCAACCAACCCATTTATTTGTCAGGCAGTCCATGCCTCTTGACCGCTCCATGTACCCGAAGGACGAAGGTGACCGACCTACCAGTATCAGTTGCAGCCGCCCCTCAACAACCACATTTAACAAATAGTTTCGCCGAGGAGGAAAAGGACAAAGCACGAGCGTATAACTGCATTTAGCAGTTATGGAGCTTCATCTTATACGACATTCCAGCCACCTGAGAGGACAACAGAGCATCCAAGGAGATCAAATACACTCACTGAGACAAGTAAACACACTCAGAGACTCCATCAGGCAGTTAATGCGGTTGGTGGTCAATTATGACCCCTCCATACCTAGAATGACCAAGTGCTTTTGTAATGAAACTCTATATAAATCTAAAAGCAAGATGTAATGAGGGTTGACGGTTGATTTTTTGATGTAAGGTTCAACTTCTAGAGACTGTAACTATTTTGATACTTGTAGCGTCTCATCTTCATTTTCAACTAATGCAAGATTATTTTGTTGTTAATTGCTCACTTTTCACTGTTGTTCCTTTCCAAGTTGTGCCTGATATGATGTATTCTTGAACTCTTGATGTTTAGCATTAGAGTCGCTGTCATCCTACCTCTGTGTTAAAATTTTGCATGTATCATTGAATAAGTTATTCAGATTTTTCTTCATCTGGTGCCAGAGAGTTGTCATCCTCTCTGTGCATTAGCAGATTAGATTTGCAGACTTCTTTACTGGTTGCAGCCGACCATCACATGGTCTTGTGCATCTTGCTGGTGTGGCCAGTATTCTCCCTATTCACCCAATCCTTAAATTGTGAGTAATTGGTGGTCTAAAGCCTTGTAGTCTAGGGGTGTTCACGCATGTATGGAGTTAAGCAAAGTAGAAGTCGTTATCTGGATTGAACAAGCATCATTCCTTCCATTCATTCATTTGCAACAATAAGTTGAATTTCTATGTTCCCAGGCATCTCCGAGCTACAACCTAGGAGAGTTTCTTGGGGTGATAACATAATTGGCGCCATTGCCGGGGAGAGGAGATTGAAACTCAGCTTCCTTGGGAGAATGACACAGCTCCAGCTTTGATGATAGACAAAGTTTGGACACATTTCTGGTTGTAATCATCTATCTGACGACTCTATTGGAGGACCAACCTAGTGGCGACTCCACATTGCAGTTGTGGCTCAGTTTGTGAGGCACACTCAGAGAAATCCTCAGAAATCACTAGCTGACCTAGTGCCTGACCCTGAGAAGATTGTTAAGAAGAGAAAAACATCACAGAAAGGAGCATCAGGATCAGGGAAGCCTAAGAAATCTTATGTATCTCTGCAAGAGAAGATTATAGCTGAGAGTATACAGTGTGAAGATATAGAGCCTAGCACTGTCAGTGAAGAAATACCTTCAGAGATTCATAAAGCTCCTTGTTCAATAAGTCCCCCTTTGGATTATAGTCCAAAGAAAACCTCCCATACAGTCCATCATCTTTCTTCATCTCTGTCATTCATTTCACAGCTCCATAGGGTTGTCAAAAGGAGTAACTCCTCCACCCCATTCTTAGACAAAATCAAATGCTCTGATTGTGGAAAATTTGGTCTTAAGAGAAATGGTTGCAGAAACGAGAAGAAACGAAATGATTCTCAGCGTATGCATGAAAATGTAGCAGCTTGGGGTTTGAAGACAAGTAGAAAGAATCAAGTAGAAAATTATAAATTTGTCTTTAGTGCTTTGCGTCAAAAGAGCAAGATGAGAAGAGGAGGAAGAAATTAGAATAATGGTCCTCCAAATTTTGTGGCAGAACCCTCTAAAACGAATAAAGGCTTCAATAGGGTTTGGGTGTAAAAAGAGGAGTTGAGAGAAATATTTCCTCTATCCATGTGCATTTAAGGGAAGACCCAAACAGGGGTAAAGAAGAAGAAATATGGGAATGTTTTTGTCAAGTCTCGACCTTTAAAGGTCTAGAGAAGTAAGGGGATGATCGTCTCCGGGGGAGTAGATCCTCTGTTTCTTAGGAAGATAGGAATGATAGGAAGCTCACGGTCTTGTCAGGTCCATAGGATTAGTGCCCTAGACAACGTGAGATAGATTTAAAGGATATCAGGGAACATTGGCTCAAGGAGAGCTTGTTTGATAAGCAGTGGCAGGCAACAATGGACAACCTCAAAAAGGAAGATTCCTGAGCAAATAAAATGTTTTCATATTTGGTGAAATACTCTTATTTCATTTGAGTTGTAACTTTGATTATGATTAGCAGTCTAGTGTTCAAGAAACACAATTGGTGTATGATTTTTCATGTCCCTTAACCCTCGATTGGGATAGCTATGTCAATTGGTTGTGATGGGCTCATGTTGAGTAACCATGTGTGCAAGTGGATATTTATTTTTTAGATAGGAAATAACAGAGTTTTCATGGTACAATGTTCCACTTATATCATTTCTTTTGATGAAATTGGTATGATATGTGAAGCAATCCCCATAGTATGAAAATGATCTCAAGGGGAGAAGTGGAGATGCTCAAGTAAAGTGACCACAATCTCAGAAGCAACAACAACAACGAAGAAGGGCTAGCCAAAATACATCATTATAACTTGGTATTTGCAGCAGCATCAATACCATGCACTATTTAATGGGTATCAATATTTTTGATATAAAAGATGCCTTAGTGGACAAAGTGCTCAACCTGTAGCCATAATTTGACCAACACTGGAAGGAAAAATCAGAGGGAGTATATGTTCATGGGGAGCATATCACATTTTCCCAGTGTATGGAGTAGTAGAAGCAACAACCCCAGAAGAGAGGTCTACGAGGCACGATGCACATCTCAACAACAAGGCTCAAGTCCACACAATCGGTGAGATCATGGGGAGAGAAAGGAAACTTGTAGCCCCTTGCCATTGATGTTGGAGGGGGAGAAAAATTGTGTATAATTTTTTATGCCAAGAAGGTCATTGGTGTCTCATTCCATGAAATGTGCGAAAGTAGCTTGAGGTTTGGCCATCACTTGGAGAAAGGGATGGCTTGTTTCCATCAATGCCAAAGGGGGAGATTTTTGGACAGTTGGCATTGTGTGCATGGCCACTGTCCTTGAGAAGGCATCTGCAAGTGTGTTGGAGTTGATGTCAACAATCATCCTCAGGAGTTTTTTTGGGAATTTGGCTTTCCTAACAGTTGGTAAGAGTGTTGGTATTGATGTCAACCAGGCAAGCTTGGTTGCTTTTTGCAGTAGATGTTGGTAGTGATGGTTCATGAGGAATATCTTGGTAGTTACAGGCTACATGTAGAGAATAATCATAGTAGCAATCTTATTAGAGAAGATATCAAATGATTATTACAGTGATGGCCTACGATGGAAGTCCATAGGAGGTGCAGGCCTCATGCTAAGGACACATCGTGGGTGTGATTCCTTGTTTTCTGGAGATTTTAGGACCAAAATATGGAAGTGAGTTTGGAGCCATATTTTTAGGTAACATATGGACTCAATGGCTAATTAGACACCTTCCATTCAAAAGTTCTCTAGAGGAGCTTTCCAACAGTATGCCAAATTCCATAGATGGGATTGTCGTTCAAACTATATGGCTTACTAAAGTTTAGAGTGATTAAAGCCTTAAGCAGGGTTGAAGAGCGGAGATCGGAGGTCTCGAATATCGGAACCCCGACAAATCAAAGATCGAAGCATCGTAAGACTCACAAGTCAGACTTTAGAGTTTCTAAGGAGAAACACACAACGAATGCAAATCTCTAATCAGCGATTAGTGATATCGCATGACGGAGGTCTTGACATATCAACAATCGGAGGATTCAAGGTGCGGCACAATAAATAAGGCATTATTCGATTAGCGACTTGTGATCCCCATGTCAGAGGACGAGGCCATATCAGTGATTGACATTCGTCAGTTTAATAGGTGACCAACATAAGGAAACAATTGATTAGAAAATTCTAATTGAGTTTAATAAGATGGGACAATGCATTCTTTGTTAAATCGCCGGGAAGGTCAAAAAGGAATTTACAAAGGAATTCGCTGAAAAAACAGGGTCGGCGAGGCCTCTTTCTCTCTCCTCTAGGAAAGCACATGGAGGCATCCGATTGGGTTCGATAAGGACATATAACAGTCTCAGATGAGCTCCGATGTGGACAATTCACAAGATCTGATTGGGTCCGATAAGGGACAAGTCGCTGGTAACATCAACATGACGTGATGGTACGGAGGGACACGTGGCAGGTAGTTTTGGTTTTTTGATGTGGCCTAATTGGCTTTATCCTGGTGACACATGTCACCACTCAGGAGATTCCATGTGGCAATGATGACGTGACATCGACGATTGACGGCTTGCTATTGCTGGCATCTAGGAAACAAGTGGAAATCCCCGATAAGAAGGCTCTGATAATGTTAAGTGCTTTATTATGGAATAAACACAAAACCAATGTTATGAAACCAGATCACAAAAGGATAGAAACGATAGATCAACTCCTTATAATTCAGCGTCTTCGAGCGGGCAACCTCCTTTACATTACACAAATGAACAATTCTTGGATGATACATATGACTAAACCTCCCTTCTATATAGGAGTCTAAGGGGTCATAATAAATCAAGCCGACATAATAGTAATAACATAAGTGCACAACAATAACAATATTGGGTCTATAGGGGGCATAATAATAACAATAAGGGCTACAATGACAATAGTAATGGGGGAATCACTAGGATTATGGGGACCTAACATGCCCCTCTCCAAAATGTGTTGTCCTTAATGCCTGAGTAGTTTTGGATGCTTTTGTATAAAATTCTCATCCTCCCATGTGTAATCCTCGACGGATAAGTTCATCCACATGATGAGATACTCTGAAATTGATCGATTTCATCGCTGTCGAGTTCTTGTTTCTGTGACTGCTTCTAGTTCCAATATGATTTTTTCTTCCTCGTCAAGTTCTAGCAATATTGTTTGAACTGGGATGTTGTCACGTATAACCTTCTTTAAACAAGAAAAGATGAAAATTGGGTGCACTCGAGAAGCTGTAGGAAGCTCCAATTTGTATGCCATAGTACCGATCTTTTGCAACACCAGGTACGGACCATAATACTTTGGTGATAATTTATTATCCTTCTTAGCTTGCTTGAGGGACATTTGTTTCCAGCTAAATGTATCATATGTACTGGGACCTTGTTGTAACTTTTGAGTGAGTGCCCACACTTCTTCGTCATTCTTCCATTTGTCGTTTGCTTCGTTTATCCAATTTGGTTGGATAATAAAAATGGCGCACAATAGCGCTTCCACATCCTCATCCTTTCTTGAGAGTGCATCTGCCACAACATTTTGCTTCCCTTTTTTGTAGATGATTTTAAAGTCATAACCCAACAGTTTTGTGACCCATTTTTGTCACTCTTAAGAGGATAAACGTTGTTCTAAAAATTATTTAAGACTATCATGATTCGTTTTAGCTTGAAGTGTCTTCCCATTAGGTAGGGTCACCATTTCGTACGTGCATGTAGTATTGCCAACATTTCCTTCTCATAAATTAATTTGTGTAAATACTTTCCTTTTATTAGACGACTTTCGAAAGCAATGGATCTTTGATCCTCCATTTCCATTTCCTCAAGCATCACATTCCATAATAGAGGTTTTTGTGAAACTCGACGTAGCTAAGACCGGTGATTGGAGGAACACTTCTTGGAATCAAATGAATAGCATGATCATGATCACGAATAGCTCGGAGGCCTTTGGGAGTCTCAAATACCTTGGCATGATTGTTCATGACTTTTTGGAAATCTGGATAAATAGATGATTTTTATGTGGGAACCCCCAGAGGACATAATTATGCAATTACGCCTTCTTGTTCCTTCTTTAAAAGCTTTGTCATATCGTTAGAGTTGATTATCTTTCCTTATTTCCCAACAATACCCCTTAATTCAACTTCCTTTCTTTCTGTAAAAAATTTCATGAAAAGTTCTTGAAAATTAAAATTTATTGTACCCAAGGATTGTAGCCATTGGACTCCTAGTACAACATCAGCGCCACCCATTGGAATGGAAAAAATTGGGCTATTCAATACATATTCTCCCATGGGTAGCTTGATATTATGGCATTTTCAGAGAAATTTTTGGTTCCTCCACTTTCAACCATCACTTGACGCATTGGTGTTGGCTATAGTAAGCAATTCAATTCCTTGGCTATCTTACAATGAATAAAATTATCGGTACTTCCCGAATCAATCAACACTATTACCTTTTTCTTCTTCATATGTCCTTTTATCTTGATAGTTTGAGGTGTAGTAATTCCAGCCAATGCATTACAAGATATGGTCATATTCATTTCTTTATTATCTAGGGTTTGTTTTCCTAGAGTATTTCCTCTTTTGACATTTCTTGTTCCTTTTCTTCCTCCTCTTCGCAATCTATGTGGAATAATTTCTTCCTAGGACACTTGTGAACTTTAGTGTATTTGATATCACAACTATAACAAAGCCCTTTTGCTCTTTTTTCTTCCAATTGTTGTGGTGTTAACTTGTAGGTTGTGGAAGGCTAGGGGAAAACACCACTTCCATCTTTATAGTTGTGAGTGGTAGGCTTCTTGGTTGCCATAATTTTGCTTTCCATTTTTCTTGCTAACCTGAATGCCTTCTCCAATGAAACAGGTTCCCAAAGGTGAACCTCATGTTGGATATTATCCTTTAAAGTCCCTATGAGAACATCAATCTTATGCTCCTTTGGAATATCTTTTACTGTTATGTTCAATTTTTGGAAGTCATCAATGTGCTTCGACCCTTTTGTTTGAAATTGATCAATTGGCTAAAAAAGGTGTTTCTTTTTGTATCCCCATAAATTGCTATCATTTCTCCTGTAAAAATTTCTCAAGTGACAATTTGTTTATGAAAGCAAAGCCATCGATACCATACAAACTGATTTGGTTCCAAATATAAAGTTGCAATACGTACCTTTTGTGTGTTTTGCATATTAGGGAGGTTGAAAAATTGTTCCATTTGTAATATCCATGTTTCGGGATCCTTGCCACCAAACTTCCTCATGGTGGGTTCAATCCAACATTAGAGCCTATGAAATCACAATTAACATCTTTTTGTTCTCATCATGAGTTTCCTTTACTACCTTTTCACCATTAGTAACCATTTCTTTTAGCAACTTATTCAAATTTATTTTCAATTCATTCATCTTGGCATCCACGCCATTCATCTTAGATTCCATGCCATCCACCTTAGCTTCCACACCTTCCATCTTAACTTGCACACCATTCATATTAGCTTCAATGCCATTCATCTTGGCTTCAGTTACCTTTTGTGAGAGTGAAATTTGTTGTACTTGGTCTTGTAATTTTGATATATCATGTTTAATTTCTTCCTCTTGTTCTTCGGGGCATCAATTAATGTTAATAATTCTTCACTATTCCCTTTGAATTCCTTCAAATTATTTTTTCAAACCAATCTTATGCAAAAGTTAGAAAAAACTACACACCTTTTTTTCAATTTATAAGAGCTCTATATTGAATCTGTTGTATCTCTATAACTGCGGATCTCGAATATCTGGAATCGCGTCCTATAGTAGCCCTTTGAGTCATATTTCTAACCATGCAAGTTTGATCAAGATTGGATTCTCCAAGGAAGAGTTATGCCAAATCTGCCACAGTGACCTTATTATAGACTAGTTCGGTAGAGCGAACTTGTACGAAGTTCCACGTGTCATTGTTTCAACCTTAGTACCTAAAATTGATATACAGAAAACTATAGGTCGTCCTCTTTCTGAAACCTCTGACGAAATTTCCATCCGATGCTCAGAACAAAAGTTATGACTACTTTCCCCAGGTCACTTTTTTGGAATGTAATTCGGAAGCCTACAAAAACCTAACTTTCTCAGATCATATCTCCGAAAATATAGTGAGACAGTCTTTGAAATTCAGACCCAACGTTCAGATTGATTTCGGCCCAAATGGTTTTTTTTCTAGCTTATTAAACATCGTAGAAACAAAGTTATAGGGAATATTCCATGGCGACTTGTTTGGAGTAGCAAAACCCCATAATCCAAAGCTCTGATACCAAATGTTATGAAACCAGCTCACAAAGGATAGAAAAGATAGATCAACACCTTAGAATTCAGCGCCTTCGAGGGGGCAGCCTATTTTACATTACATAAATGAATAATTCTTGGATGATACAAATGACGAAACCTCCCTTCTATATATAGGAGTCTAAGTGGTCACGATATAATTAAGCGGCATAAGAATAATAATACAAGGACATAATAGTAACAATAGTGGGTTTCTATGGGGCACACTAATAACAATATGGGGACAATAAGGGGACAATAATAACAATAAGGGCTACAATGCAAATAGTAATGGAGGAATCACTAGTATTATAGGGACCTAACAATCAATTGCATAATCCTTGAAAAAGGAAAAAGGCTCTCGACACAATGTTGAAAGACTTAGCACATCAGGTCATGCCACTCGGTCACTGCCCTTGATCCTATGAAGTGAAATGCGAAAACAGGATAGAACAAAAAGGTCCAAGAACTATCAAAATTCGCTATCTGTTTGTGAATAAAGTTCCCATAGAGAAAAATCTCTGATAAAGTGCAATAAAAAGGAGAAAAGTTTCTTGGAACATTCTTAAAGAGCTTAGCGCCTTGAGGCTAAGCTTCTAGTCACAACACTCGGTCCTATATGTGGATATTTGATGAGGGTTGAAAACAAAAGGGGCTTGACATAATTGAAGGTCATCAATTGACAATTTATTGGTGTTGCACCGTGATGTAGCATTGCAGAGTATTTACTATGATAAAGCATTGTACAGAGTACTAAAGGGCATATAGAGCATTGAGCTATGTGACTAAATGTTGTGCATATGTTTGGTCTCGAGTTCGTATGCAGAATTTAGAGCAAGTCAAATTTCAGGTTTGACTTACCTACATGGAAGGATTAGGATGATGTGGCAAGTCTTCAATGAATAAGGAAGTGCCAAGTGGCAGCCCACCATTGGTTCTCGCAAAATTGCATAACGAAATGGTAGGTAGAAAAGGTGTTTCAAATTGGCCCCTGACAGGTTCAGGGTTGTTATGTGATCAAGCAATCACAATCACAATCGGTGAAGGGGAGAATAGGTATCGGCCCTGGTACTGGCACAATTTGAGTTTTAGATGCAGTACGTCATTATGTTGTAGTTTTTTGTTCCCAGAGGTTTGTGATATCGCATCGCAGATGTTTCATTGTGTTAAAGAGCCCATAGCCAATTACTGAATGCGACGAGCGATAAGACCCTGGATGCGATGGTTCTTTATGCCACAGTTGAATATTCCATCGGATCTGCCTATATCGTGGATCTGCCTATATCGTATGAAAGTGTTCTATTGTGAAAACAAGACCTTCTACCCACGTGAAGTCGTTGATTGTGATTTGCGATACGATAGATATGGTATGATTCGCTGTGCAGAGAAATTCTTGTCCGACTGGTGAATTTTAGAGTTGAAATGTAGTTTTCTGCCGATTTTAGAGCATTTTGTGGAACAATTAGTGGAAAAACTAGGAGAAGCCATAACTTCTTCAGTTCTTATCCAAATTGGATGCAAAAATAGGCTGGATGGCCATGTTTGAGTATGTTGAACTCATTGAGACAGTTTTTGAGAGGAAACTGAGCATCGTAAACACACTTTTGATGAAACTTGAGCATAACAGAGAGGAGGCCCAAGCCATTGAAAGATGGACCAAGGAGACGTACCCCAAGAGGGGTGAACTCCTTTATCATGTTCTTGTTGTGTGTTGTATATTGATGTTCATTGTTTTTATATCGTTGTTGTTCAACATATGGTTTTTATGTTAAATTGCGTATAACATTTACTGAAGAAACTCTCATGGGAATATGTTAATGCCAAAAGTTTTTTGAATCCTTGAGCACTTGATAAGCATCTTGGGTTTATTTTTGAATGGGAAATTAGCACAACATTTCTAATATGCTCCAATTCAGATCATGTTTGATATTAGAGCATTGGTTTTTTTTTACTAGATTTGCTTTGTGAGGGAAAGATTTAATTTTTTGAAAGTTTATGTCATGCTCACAAGGTTAAATCTCAAAAGAGGTGAAGGAAAGATGGTTGAAAGACTTGAAATTGGGTCAAAGGGAAGAAGAGCAAGGTTCCCAAAGTCTTCTACAACAATTCAGCATCAAGTTGCAGAAGTTGTAGTTGAGATTCCAATACCAGTACAAACTCAAGTTGTAGTTGAGTCCTCAGAGACCATGCCTCAAGGAGGAGAACCTATCATGACAGAAGATTAGAAGACCTTCAGAAAGGCTTTCTTTGATATCGCAGAGATGGTTAAGGTCCTAAAGAGGCTTCTCCATTGGGAGGCTTGGAACTTTCTGCATGTAGTCTGTTGGTCCTCGAGAAGCCCTTCAGAAAGGATTTCTTTGATATGACATAGATGGTTAAGGTCTTCTATGAAGAGTGGAACAATAGACTACATGGAGAAAGTTCCAAGCCTCCCAATGGAGAAGGCTCTTCGGGAGGAGGTAATGCAAAAGAAGATAAAGTAAAAGGAAATAATGGGAATGGAGATAAGCCTCCACCATATCCACCGTCTTCTTCTTCGAAAGCATATTCAAACTCTTCCACAAATACCACTGTTACTCATACTCATCATCATTTTAGAAAATGGGTTTCTAAATCAGCTTTTCTGAAGCTTGATTTTAAATTTGAGTTGCCTATGTACAATGGAGAAGTTAATGCAAAGAAGCTGGATAACTGGACTTGTCAATTGGAGGTGTAATGTAGAATTTAGAGCCTTTGAGAGGATGATATCAAGATTTAGTTTGCTTCATTGAGAATGTAGGGTGAAACACATGTATGGTAGGAGTCAAGGACTCCAAACGAGATCAAGAAACATGGTAAGATATCTATTACTTGGTCTAGTTTCATTATCGCTATAAAAAGACAGTGCTACCTTTAGCTCATATGTAAAAAGCCATTATGAATTGGCAAAATTTTAGACAATTGAAAGGTCAAAATGTGCAAGAGTATGCTCAAGAGTTTAACAAAAGAGCTTTTATGTTGGGAGTAGGTTTACAGTCACAAGATACCTTGCTGAAATACATAGGAGGGTTGCATAGCTATATTCAACATACCATTCTTATGTTTCGCCTTAGGAATCTTGATGAGGTATGTGTTCAAGTTACACACCTCGAAGAAAGAGGGAAAAATATATAGGAAGAAGGTAATAAGAAGCCATTTCAGAGTGTTGAAAAAGGGAATAAGTTTAAAGGAAAGCAGAAGAAAAATGCTTATGTTAAGAAAGAAGGGGAGAGGCCTGTGTGCAAGAATTGTTCCAATGAACGACATGATGAAGCACATTGTTGGAAGCTTCATACATAATTGCGACCGAAGAAATTCAACAATAAAGGGAAATAGAAGACCAATGTTGCTGCACAACAAGACACGGGTTCAGACTTAGCGGATGAAACAAAAATCGCAGCCACAGTCACCAAAGGAAAAGTTGTGGCAGAAGAAAGCATGGAGGTCAACAAAAAGTCAGCTGTAGCAAGTACCAACGTGGCAAATAACTCTCGCAATGTTTCAAATGAAGAAAACTGAATTGAGTTGTTCCATATCCGAGTTGTTTCCAAGTATACAAAAATAGATACGTTGTTTGACAATGGATCTTAGTCCAACTTAATTTATGTTGATTTAGTCAAGAAATTGAATCTGGAAACTGTGCCTCATCATAAACCGTATCCGTTGGGTTGGATAACCAAGGATGCCAATTTGCAAGTCACATAGAAATGTGTTTTCAGATTTGCAATCACCACCAATTTCGTTGATGAAGTTGAATTAGAAGTTGTGCCATTGGATATCTTAGGAATTGTGTTGGGAAGTCTATATTTGTATGATAGGAAGGTTGTTTTCCACAGATTTGAGAACAAATATCATTTGTTCAAAGACGGAGTGGATTACATTGAGAGAGCCCATCGCAAAAAACTTAATCTGTCTTTAGCAAGTGTAGGTGAAATGAAATGTATGGTTAATTCCAGCAAGGGTCTCAAGCTCCTCATGATCAAGCAAAAGAATGACATGCAAAAGGAATCCTTTGCAAGTTGGATGTGAAGTTGAACGCTGAATTGGTTGATGTGGTAAATCAATATGGGGAAATGTTTCAAGAACCAAAGGCACTGCCACCGAAGAGAGGAGTTCAAAATGAAATTTAGCTACGACGACTGCCCAGTCCCAAACATTAGTATGTATCGAATGTCAATTCTGGAAAGTTGAGAAATTAAAAAGAAAATTCTAGGAATTGTTAGATAAAGGAGTAATTCATCCTTCTACCTTGCCACGTGGTTCACCAATTGTATTGGTACCTAAGAAAGATGTAACGTGGTGCATGTGTGCAGATTATAGAGCTTTAAATAAGATCACAATAAAGAATCAATACCCACTGCCCATAATAGAGGATTTGCTAGAACAGTGGAAAAATGCAAAGTATCTTGTTAAATTAGACTTGAGAAGTGGATATCATCAAGTTAGAATAGTTGAGGACATATGGGAGACTGCTTTTAAAACGAAACAAGGATTGTTTGAGTGGATGGTTATGCTTTTCGGTCTTTGTAATGCTCTAGCTACATTCATGAGAGTTATGAATGATGTTTTAAGATCGTTTCTCGATGAGTTTGTAATTGTCTATTTAGATGAAATTTTGATATTCAACAAATCACAAGAAGAGCATGTCAAGCATGTTAGGAAAGTTTTGGATATCATGAGAAAAGAACCATTATTTCCAAATATGTATAAATGTGATTTTGGGAAAACTTCCTTGGTGGGGAGGAAAACAACAAAAACTGTTTGATGCTTTGAAACAAAATATCAATTCAACCCCAGTTTGCGCATTGCTGAATTTGAAACAACCCTTTGAAATTTAGACAGACACAAGTGGCTATGCATGCGTGTAGTTCCTTTACAACATGGTAAGTCCGTTTCATTTCATTATGAGATTTTTAATGGTAAAGAAATGGAAGCTTTATTTGATGGGAAAAGAAACCATTATTAACATTGATCATCAGCGTCTGCAATATCTGCAATCTCAAACCAAATTGTAGCAGTCAAAGCACTTTCCTTGGATGGGATTATTACAACAATTTCACTTGGTAATCAGCGGTAGGAAAGGTATATATAATAGAGTTGTATATATGCTTTCTAGGCCGATTGAAAATATAACCATTTTACACCAAAATAATTATGTTTTGCCTAAAATTTATGTTGAACAATACGCACAAGATGCTGACTTTCAAGAGGTATTTCTAAACTTGAGTAAGGCCACCAAGTTTAGGAATTAGACTACCATGTACATGATAATTTGTTTTATCATTTGGGAAAACTTTGTGTTCCATAGGTAGAGAGAGTAAATATCACAAGGGAAGCACACACTTTTTTTTTTATTTTTTATTTTTATTGCTGGACATTTCGGTGTAAGTAAAACAATGGAAAATCTTCAGAGGTATGTTGATTGGCCTTGTATACTTGAAAGTGTGTCACGTTTTATAAGAGGTTTATCAATGTGTGCTATCAGTAAGCCTAGTAATAGGAAACTAGGATTGTACACACCACGCCCAGTGCTTTCAAGACCATGGGAAAGTGTTTCTATGGATTTTGTAGGAGGTATTCCTTTATCAAGGAAAGGTCATGATTATTTGTATGTAGCTGTGGATAGGTTCAGTAAGGTGTGCATGTGAATGCCTTGTAAAAAGCAAATTACATATGGACAAACAATTTAACTTTACTTTCAAAATGTATGGGTTCATTTTGGGTTGCCTATTTCTATTGTAAGTGATTGTGATTTTTGAGTTGTTGGGAATTTTTGGTAAAGTTTATGGAAATTGATGCACACCGAACTGAAGAAAAGTACATCCTTTCATCCCGAAATAGATGGGAAAACTGAAGTAGTTAATAGGAAAATCATTCATTTATTAAGAGGATATTGCAGAAAACATCCTAAGTTGGATGAATAGTTGCATTATATTCAGCATGTTTACAATTGAGCAAAACACTCTTCTATTCTAACTCCACCTTTTGAGGCATGTTTTGGGTATATGCCTAAATTGCCTTTGGATTTCATGTTGAGAAAGATGTAGCTATAGATGGATATAGTGAGATAGACATGGAAATAATCTCATTGAGAAAATTCAGTTGATTCAACAAACAATTCAAGAACAACTAGAAAACAATCAAGGCAAGGCATGATAAGCATCCTGTGGATCATTAGTTTCAATTAGGTGATGAATTTTGGCTATACATTAGCAAAGAAATGCTTGAAGGTGAAGGGAAAAAGTTGAAACCAATTCTTTATGGTCCATTTAAAATTCAAGAAAATATTGGTAATAATGCTTCTAGGCTTGATTTGCCTTCATATATGAAAATCTATTTTGTTTTTAATGTTGAAAAATTAAGATTGTATGAACCTTTTTTGATTTAAGATCCAGGAAAGAATGTTCAAATTCCAAGTATTGAAGACTTTTCTCTAGAATACCTTGATACAAAAGGACAAGGACAATTGAAAGAAGAAATATTGATTATCTTTGGGTGGGTCTCGAAGTACACATCCATCAAAGCCCAAATGGATTGAAGTGGGGAAGATGAGTGAACAATATCCTCATTTGTTCAATAACTGAAAGTGATCCTTTTTGGGTCCAAAAGGCTTATAGTGGAGATGAGTGATCAGGAGCTCAGAATTATGCTAAAAAATCAAACTGCGAAAATCTTGTGAAACTCAACTTCATATTGAAGAGCTCGTCATTCTGAATCCAACGGTGTGAACGACACTTAAAACTGAGTTCGTATGCAGAAGTTAGAGAAAGTCAAAGTTCAGGTTTGACTTGCCTACATGGGAAGATTAGGATGATGTGATAAGTCTTCAGTGAATAAGGAGGCACCAAGGAAATATAAGTCTACCTCTGAGCGTCAAAAAGGATTCAAGAATATTCAAAATGCATGTTTATACTACCGGCTAGCATTTTCTTTCACTGAGTTTGAATGATTAAGTTCTTTACATATACTTGGTGCAAGATCCCTATGTGATGCAAGAACAAGACAATCTAGATTAACAACATTTTAATGAGCATTAATCCTAGGAATGCATATAATGAAGGTATTTTTATATAAAATACAACACAAGCACAAATATTTTCTATTGCATTAAAAGAATGTAAAAAGAGTTAATAAACGGGTAAAACAAAGGCATCATATGAATAAAAAAGGTGCATTAAGTACAACAATTCTGCGGTTTGACACAACCCTCAGCTCAATAGGAACCATTATCTCTTCTAGCCTCTTCCATAGTGTTTCCCTAGGAGCAATGTTAACAAAGCAACATAAGAGATCAATTTTATTATTTGGCATTCCCTTAAGAGTAACCATATGATCTAGAGTGGAGTGATATCTCTTAAACCCAACTTTCCCTTTAGCCTTTTTATCATGGCTTGGCTTTAAGCTGAAGGCTAATATTTTTTTCCAAAATAGATATATATCACTTGACTAAAATGTAACTAATCATAATAATCCTAAA
>APFE030732823.1:102241-155498 GCA_000404065.3 Pinus taeda | reverse complement strand
GGAATAGTATTTTGGATAATGGAAGGTTCATACATTTTAAGTTCATCATAATTCCAAGCAAAAACATTTTTGTATTGTCTCAAAAGACGAATATATGCTAATGTTTCTTCACTAGTTAGGCGAAGGTCTAGATTGATGTTCTGTGGTTTGGTATCGGTTCCTAGATTTATTTATTCGTAGTTCAAAGTTGAACTTTGGAGTTTCAAATTGGTAGATCTTTTAAACCGATCTTTCAAATCATAAAGGTCTTCTAACTTGACTACCGACTTAGGTATAGCATTTCTAGTGCTATCTTGTTGCAATTGTCGGTCATGTTGGTCTTCGTCAATTATTTGATTAGTGTAGGATCCTTTAGATGTGAGAAAACTCACGATGTCAAGATCGTCATTGAAAATTCTCCAATTTGTAATGTTATCAGGAATAGAAGGTCTAAATATTAATTCTATTGAAAATCTATCAGGACTAAAATCTTCTGAAGGGATAAGTTTGGAAGCTACGTTAACTAAAAGGTCTGCACTTGCATTCTAGAGTCTGGGAATTGATGAAATATTAAATGCTATAAAGTGTTCAGTCAGATCTTGAACTAAAGATTGATAATGTTTTAGATGACCTGATAAACAATGTATAGTATTACGTACCTGTCTGACTACAATTTCAGAATCTCCGAAAACTTGAAGGTATTTGACGTCTAATCTGATTGCTTTGTACAACCCTTGGACTAAAGCCTCATATTCTGCAGTATTGTTGGTGTAGTCAAATTCGAGTCTGCAAGTTAACATATTTTTTTCTCCTTCTGGACTGACTAGCACGCATCCTGCTCCTGCTCCTTCGTTAGATTTAGAACCATCAAAAAATAATTTCCAAAATAAATATTTATTTACAGGACTATCTAAAAAATTAATACATTTTGAACTATCTGTTTGAGAATTTTTTTTGACTTGGGATAAAACAAAATGTTCTAAATAAGGTGAAGTATGAACATTAAAATTCCCTAGGAAAGAATCTACTGAGTAATTTCCAATAATACTATTGTTATATGTTACTGGTTAATCCTCCCCCTCCAGCTCCGTTACTATGTATTTCTAATGTCTTTCTCGTTCAACTTTTATTTGATTAGGCTTACCATTGTAAGGGAGCCACATGTGCGACCAGTCAGTTGCGAAGTATCCATGAAGTTTTTCTAACCAATCTCTGCTAAGAATTAAGCCATAAAATTCTGGAATATCAACGACTAAAATGTCGATAACTTGACATACCTTTGGGTTGGATGACAACCTTATGGTAACCTGATTTAATTCACCAATTACTTTGACTTGCGATCGATCTAGATGGACTATGCGCACAACAGATTTTTGCAGTTGAACGTTCAATTTTGTACATATTGACTTTGGTAAAATATTCGATGAAGCTCCCGAATCCACTAAGCAATGATGCACATTTTTATTAAATATTTCATAAGTAAGAAGAAACGGGGGAGTATGAGATCTCAATATTCCTCCAATTAACGTGATGTCATTTGGATCAACTTTGTTAGTGGTATTAGTCGAAGGTCTTCCCATATCATGGGAAGCTTGAGAAATTATAGCGGCAGGTAAAGGTGTAACTGGCACAGCATGTAATTCTTTCAAAAGTATCTTTTCCTGGTGTTTTAACTTGCTCAATTCGTAAAGAGTGATGTTAGCCCTAGTATTTTTCATGTCTTTTAAGATATTGTACTCCATTTCATCCGAAACGATCAACGTTTTAGATGGTGTAGATGAATCTGTTTGGACTGGGCTGGTTTGAGTCGCTTTGGGCATCGTTTTCTTGGCTGCGACTTTATCCTTCGTCGTCGAGCTTGCGCTCTTTGGCTTAGGGGTAGTTTGAGGGGGATCAAGCTAATTTCTACTTCGTGTACTAATCGGGAATGCTTCTTGATCTTCTTCTTGTGGGAGGATGAAATCCCAGATTCCTTGTAACTCTACAAATTCTTCATCATCAGTTTGTTCTTCGCTAGTGATTCCCTCTTCTTCTTCTTTGGATTCAACATTCGTAATAGCATTGGGGGGCTTTGAATAAGTCAAAGGGTTTCTTTTAAAAGATCTGTATGGCTTTTTTGAAGAAATTTATGCCACTTGTTTCTTAATATCGACCATCTCGTTAGACATAGTCTTCAAAACTTTTTGCAATCCTTTTAAATCAAATGGATCTTTCGATTGTTTTTTCTTGGGATCTTCTTTGAAAGTAACCTTCTTTGATTTCCGCTCTTCCATCGCGGTTTTCTTTTCAAGGGCTATAATACACTTCTCTACAGCTATTGCTTCTTTCATGTTTTCGGCTAAAGTTGTTTTGTTAGCCCTGTCCACGAAGATTTCTATGTTTGATGGTAAAGCAGTGATATACCATTCACTTCGCACTTCTTCGCTGGGCTTGGAAGCAGTAGGAATTTTGTTTAACAGTTTATTGAAACGTGAATTGAAATCTTTGATAGGTTCTTTTGACTCGCCCCTAAGGTTTGACAGGGCACTGATTAACGTCGTTGTAGATCTATCATCACCAAATTTAATGAGGAATTGTTCTTGGAAGATGTCCCAACTAGTGATAGATCCAGATGGTAATGAAAAATACCATGATGCAGCTGTTCCCTGAAGAGTATAAGGAAAAAGTCGAACAATAGCATATTCGTTAATAACTCCATTAAGATTTATGGATAGCATAAAGTTATTAATATGCTCTTCTGCTAGCATGCCTTCTTCAGGATTGAACTTAGGCAACCATTTTTCAGGATGGGGTGGTAGCTGGCTCAAGGGCGCAGGCATTAAGACTGCCCCTGGGTTATTCCATGGAGATTGGGCCATCGCTGATCCACTAATGGTGGGAAGTGCAGAAGATGATCTCTAAGGTTGAGAAGATGAGGATATTATGACTTCAGATGATTGAGAAGGAGATGTAGAAATACCAATAGGCTGGTGGACAATGATTTGAAGTGGAGGAGTGGGTGGTTGACTTCGCAGTGAGGAATTTGAGATGGATGATGATGATGAAAGAGTCTCGTTGTCGGACCCTTTAGGTGATTTCCTTGCTCTCTTCCTAGTGGGTAGAAGGTAACTTAGTTGTCTGAACACCAAAATGTTCGCTCTTTAATCTGGTCAAAGGATGAGCATGGTTATATTACAAAGTCACGCTGCCTTGAGATTTATAAGATCTTGGAGGAGATATAAAAAATCGCTGAAGTTTGTGAATCAGAGATTCAACTTCAGGAGGTTCAATAGTAGATTGTTCTGAAATGTCAGGGTTTGTAGCAGCGGGTGTTGATCCTGCGACTTCTGAATGTGGATTTAAAGATTCTAAATGCAATGGAGAAGTCGGGGGAGATGGTGAGGGCGATTTACTCTCAGAATGGTATTTAGATTTGGACTTACTTGCCATTCATAGTTCTTGGCCCTCCTTTGAGCGCCAAATATGTTGAAGCTCCGAAAATCGGGTTTACAACAAGGGGGATACCCACCCGGTCCGGACCTTGGTTGGCAGCTCCTTTTCCGTTTGGTGTGGTGGGTCTGACTAGGGATATGGGATCAGTTTCCAAATTTATGAGTGTGTGTGTAGAATTTGATATTTCTGATCTAACAGTTCCTAATTAATATGCTCTAATTATAATTCTAATCTAATAACATGCAATTTTATTCTAAGAAAACAAAAATATCTAAGTCTATACTAACGCGGGATGTAATCTTTCTTCTGTGCGATATAAAATGATTTCGAATAACAATCGGTAATAAAGATCATTCAAGTGTTATAAGAAAAGAATTCAATATAGATGAACCACTTCGCATAAAAAGTTAGATGAAACAGTTGTGAAAAACATATCACACAGTAAGCTACTCATATATTAAGTAAAAATAAATAGCTATCACCATACAAAAGTGCCAAATGATAACTTAGGCATTCAAACATTAATATATAAACAACTGAACTTGAATATCACTTTAACACAAAAGATAGAAACAGTTAAGAGATAGAAGTACCATTATATAACTAGTTCTACTCATGAGCTTCAAGCGATAACGATGTATCTCTTATTAATCCAACATCCACTAAGAGTACAAAAGTGCAACATCAGTAGCAGATATCAAATGCAAAAATCAATAAATCCTGTTCCATTCATTCATCAAAACCTCCTCGGAGGGTGCAAAAGTGCATGTTCTGAGGACAAGTTTTAGATAAATTTTTGGACCCTTCTCTAAATGCATGAGAAGGGTTTAAATACTACTAACTACATCTAAAATTAACTTATTTACAAAAATATAGGATACGGTTTAAATGATCGTCCTTTCTCTAGGCAAAAATAAAGCAAAACTATTTCTAAAATTAAATATAATATCTAACTATTTCTGTATCTGCTCCTTAACATCGCAAGCATGCATTCAGCATTTGCTTGAGAAGAGTCGGTTGGCCGACTTCAGCCTTTAATTGTGCTGCAAAAACGAAATCAGCAGGAGTTGGTGCCACATCTTCGGCAGAATTGATGATGCTTTTGGAGAATCATATACTGGTTGTGTGGTTTCACTAAATACTTTGAGGATATTTCTGACCATTACCGCTGATTTTCGGATTCACATTTGACCTTTTATATTTAACATACCTTTTCCGAATTTTTGGGGCTTACAGGTAGCTGAGCAATTAGGAGCTTTTCATTTCGAGAAGTTTTACCCAGCGATGCACGATTAGTGCTAGACGCTGCTAATCGCGCATCGGAAATTGCCTCCGTTTCCCCATCCGGGCTTCTTTGGTGCGATTTTCTCCTCTTGCGTGCTTTTTTTTAGTGGATGTAAATTTGAAAATTTGTGAAAATAATGATTCCTTAAGTTCTTGACCCTGAGTCTCAAACTGTCTGTTTTTTATGTCAGCGTTGCTCCGTATCCATTTCACCATATCTGTGTAGGGGGGAATTTTGGGCCTCGGTGCTAGCCGGTGTAGGGATGAACAAGCTAAATTTGTGACTGATGCCTGAGAAGAACCTTGTGAACCTGCAGTAGTCGTAAACTCTAATACCTTAGGATTCTCTTTCTCAAGTAGCTTATACATGTTTTCCCAAGTGGAAATACCCGCGTCTCTTTTGAATGCAGTGTCTGTGTACAAGGGCGCCATTTCTTTATCTTCAGACATCGGAGCCTTGCCTTTCTTCCCGATAGTTTCCTGTATAATGCTTTGTATAGTTCTTTGTTCTTTGTTCCTACAGTTTACAAGTGAGGTGAGAGTAATGATAAATAACAGTGACGAAAAAGCTTTAAATGCCGACGATATGAAAAAATATACCACCTTACGTGAAATGGACCTTCGATAAACTCAAAACCATATTTCATTAATAACTGGCAAATAACCCATTAATGAGCATTAAAGCGCATAACCAGGGCTCGTTTTATGAAAAAAAAATTTGAATAGTGAGCCGAAAGATTTTGCAATGGAGGGATTTTGTGATTTCGTTTGCAATATCGCAGATCGCTGCATCGCATTATCGCGAGATCGCAAAATCGCAATTTTATTTTTCGTAAGATCACTTTGCCGCTTTATCGTGATATCACAATATCGCAATATCGCATGGTCGCAATATCGCATAATTGTTATATGTGTTCATTTTGTGTTAATGTATTTCTTGTGAGGTGCGATTTTGCGATATGCTTCATCGCATATCGGCATTTTCTGCGGTTTTCCAGCGGAAGTGCGCTTTAAGGCATGCGATGCGATATATATGTTTTTTTTTTTATATGTGATCTCGCATCGCAATTCTTAAAGTTTGGCTTGTAAGAAGGCATCCTGTTATCCTTTCTGCGATGTGATATTATTTAAGGAGTGATTTTATCTTTTCTCATCATGAAACTTAAGCTTTATAGATTTTTCAAAGGCATTTTCCTAAGTTTATGATGGTAAGTTTTATTAAAAAGGAAATACAAGCACTAATTCATTTTTAAATTTTTTGATTAAGGGTCCCCATTTATTTAGTATTAGTAATAACACTAGATAAAAAGGGGGGTTGTTGGTGGCCACAACAGTATGGAAGGTGAAGAAGTTCACCTGAAATGTCAGATTAAATGCCAACACAGGGTCCTCCGGAAATAACATGAGGACTAGAAAACACGATCTCCATCTCTCTTTTCTGTATTCTGCATGTTTGCATGAAAATATAGTCCCTCTCAAAGAATTTTATGAATTGACAAGAGAGAACATTCCTGTATGTGATTATCAAAAGAGAGGAAACTTGGTTGAACTTCTTCATGGTAACTTGTCATTTTGAAACACAAGACTAAGGAAGATTTTCTTTGTTGTCTTTTGTTTATTCTCCAAAACTTAGAACATTGATTAGATTACATCCTCCATTCATAGGATATCAACTGTCATGGATTACAAAGATTCAAATAAAGTCTAGACTTGAAAGCTGGCTATATCCTCTATGACTGACAGAATGACATTCGTAGGGTCCCTTGAAATCGGCCATTGCACTGATATAACTCATAGCCTTTTTGGCTCTGCATTTTAGAGTTTTTATATTGTCGACAAGACATGAATTTCACTTCCACAATAAATATAGTTGTCCCAAATATATAGCACGAGTAGAAAATACCATCACTTTACCTGGAAAGTATCCACAATCTGCTTCTATTGCACATTGAGTTTCTGATTACAATAATAAGATTCAAGAGAACATGGTATAACCATATATTAAAAAAATATGAAGAATGCACTAGATTTCTGCATCTCAAATACACTTAAGTTAGGCTCTAGATTTAGTATGAAGTCTTGCAATGCTCTCTTCCTCATTAAGGGAAATCCTTGTCTTGTAGGTCTATGGGCTCGGTCGTTACTTTTTCTTGCTGATGATAAAATATCCTAGCTTTTTCAAATGCTCGAGGTGGGAGGAACTCTTTGAGCTGGGCTCACAAGAACAAGATTGTTCTTGGAAAAGTAAGACGACTTTCCCACCTTCACGTTGGGCTTGAAACAACTGCCATTCATGGAAATCTCAAATACAAGAATGTTTTGGTGGATGGAAACTATCTGGCATATATTACTAATTATAGTCTAGACTAGTTAATGATGTCGCCATATGCTTCTCAAATGATGAATGTAGCTACACTTGAGGGCTACATGGCATTCTCCTATTAGAAATACTCATTGGGAAGAAACCAGGCAAGAATAAGAGCTTTGATGAATTTATGGATTTTCCTTCTATTCTGAAGACTATTGTATTGGAGGAGAGTACGTTGGATTTGTTTGATGCTAATATCTTGAGGGGATTAAGAAGTACTGTATATGATGGATTACTTCAAGCACCACAACTTGCCATGGGTTGTTGTGCACCTTCTCCATCAGTGAGACCAGATATTAAGGTTTTTAGCCAAATCCTAGAGGAGATAAGTTGTAAGACTCATTCTGCTTTATATACTCCCAATGATACTAGGAGTGCACTAGCGCTTGCATTTTAGCTTCATGTTCATTATTTGTACTCAACATTGGGCAATTTTCTGCCTCTCCATTTGGATGCTTTACTTTGCTTTTTCTATTGCTTTGATGTAATCTTTAATGTAGAAGATATATTTCAAATCAATGGGAGTAAATGCCTGAGGTGGCAGCAATGGAAAAATCCAAAATTTCCATGGTTACACCCTAGCAGTAGGGAGGAATTGAATTAAGCATCTACAAAGTTGAGGTATTGGAAAGTATTGCAATTTTATTTACTTTGTGAGGACCCTGTGTTTAGCTTTAGTGTCTAGGGTTTTTAGTGAACTTCCCTAATCATACAGATTTGTATCACAGGTAGGGTCCTCCCTGAATAGCATGACGACTAACAAACATGATCTCCCTCTCTGGTCCTTGTGTTATGCACGTCCGCAAGAAGGTAAAAGACCAATCCCTGGCACTTGGTGTTCTCAACTCTGACCGAAGTGCAAGAATTGTTCATTCCATGGCATGGATTAAGCATGATTTCATGAAGGGATAATGAAACCAACTTTGGTGCGTGGTCCATGCTTGTCATGGGTACTTTTATTGCAAATTCTTTAGGATACCACGTTACAGGCAGTCTCCCACCTGTGTAAAATTCAAGAAGGAATTTCATCGTTTCATCATGCTAGAATTTATGAAAGTGATTATAAGCTTTTCATGGAATTTCTTGTAAAAACATTGAAATTGACATCTCTGGGAATTTGACAATTCTAGGGACAAAATAAATTTGAGGTTAAGATGAATCTGTGGATTTAAAGTTAAGATGAATCTATGCTAGTATAGAAACGTCAAAATAGGAATGTCAATATACCTGGATTGTGTTGACCAAAAATTATGTTAGCCAATGCATCCTCCAGCTTGGCCCGGATATCCCACCCAGAAAACGCTGCATGAAGAATTTACAACCTTTGTTAGGAAACTATTGTTAGTTCACATGTACCAATAGAGTTGACAAAGCATAAGATAGAAATTAGTGTATTATTTAGGAACGTTGTTACATAGTTGTGAAATAAAATCTAACAGAATTTATAGGGTAATCACATTAGTATATTCGGTTATGAACCTACATGTAATACCATTTACGAATTAGTACTCTTAGTGATTATGCTAAAGAATCCTACGTATTCAAGACTATTAATCCTAGAGTAAGAGCTCTGTGATAAGTAAAATATTATAGCTTTTTCTAGGCATATGAAATACACTACCTTAACTTTCATGCTTATTAAGGATGAATTATTCTTTTAGTACTTAATATGTTCGTGATAAGGCTCTGGTTAATAAAACAGCTGACATGTATTCTATAAAACTAATAATTGTGGCATCTTCTTGAGATGCTACCTCGAAAGCCTCACTTATTAGTATAGAATGGATCTGATAGGCTCCATTTTCATAGCCAAGCTAATGTATAGTTGGTGTGTATTTACCTAAACGTTGTTGAGATGTTGTGTATATGCATGGTATACCTATAGAGATTTGAGAAGGTGAGTTGGAGAATGCCTCAGGTTACCAAGATTGGAATGAGAAAAATTATAATTGGGTTATTCATAAACTGCAATGTTGAAAATTAGATGGACTGTAATGTTGAAAATTGGCATGTGATTTGCAACCATGAAGAAATAGTTTTTAGGAGGTAATTTGGAGAGGGGCCCAGGTTACCAAGATATTATGAGAAAAATTATAATGGAGTGAGCTTCCATGATGAAAATTAGTAAGTTCCCTACCTCCCAAGACAACCCACAATGAGAACGCTGGTGAACAATAAACATAGTTAAGTTGTATCACTAAGCTTAGCCAACTAAAAAACAAAATCTTATTTGATGGAATAGCTTGGTGATGAGCCCCAAAAATGGGTAATTATATGGGCTCATTTAGCCTCCTAATTCGGCTTAATCCACCACTCTGATTAATTTATTGCATGTTTTTTATTATATTTATGCTAATAGAGTGAATTGGGTTAGTCATTATGCCAAAAAGATTGATGTGTGCTTTATGCAGTTTTTTGGTCAATTTTGAGACAAAATCAAAGGTTTTAATGAGCACTTGGCAGCCAAATTCGTGGAAGAACAAGGGAGAGGATTTTTAAGAAGGTGTCTCTTTCATTTATGAGCCCTTACCTCGAATTCTCCACCAGCAAATTGGAGTTCAAGGGCCACCACATCAATTATCACAAGGGCAGCCGAGCAAGGGCTAGTAAAGTTGTTGTCAACTACAAGTTTTGGCAACCAAGTTCCTAAAGTTTAGGAGGACTATTGGGGTCCTCAATTTGAATAAATAAGAAGGCTTAGGCCTCATTTCAGTTAATCAGTTTTTAGTCAGGAGTTAGTCAGATTTTAGTTAGAATTTAGTCAGTAGGTTAGCACTTTAGTGCAGCTCTGTATCAGCACATTTTCGAGCTTTTTCTTGTAGACAGTTTTTGGGATGTAGCTATTATTTTTTGATCAATAAAGATGAATCTAACTTTGCATCATATTTGATCTTCCTTAGTAGGTTGTAGCTCTTGGGGTTGGGCCCAACCCAAGTGCTAGTACCTCCTTTGTGCACTTTTATGTGTCTTTGCTGCATTCTTAGAATAAAATCTGTTATTTAGGTTAAAATATTGTGTTGTTACTTTGGTTGTTTTTGATGATTAAAATAGCTTTTCATGCTTCAGGTTGATTTGACAGTTTGAGTATAGAAAATATCTTTAGAAAAGGCCATCAAGCAACCCTTCATCTCACCTCTCCCTCCTTGGGACCATGAGCTGAGACCAAGGCATACTTGTTGCCACAAAAACATTGTTTTGCTTTTCAATGCAATTGCAAGTGTTGGATTTTTAGATGGAAAAGTTGATACCAGTTATGCTTGCATATTTAGATCTGTTCTTGCTTAGGTTTCCATAATTTTCTTGCATGATTTACTGTTCACAACTTGTTGCTCACCATGATTCTGGTTTCTAGGTCAGAATAGGTCACAGTAGATAGATCTCTGATTTTTTTAGTCTTTCTTTGATTAGTTTTGAGAGATTGTGTGCAGATCACCTGTAATCCATTCTCGCCTACCCTTCCTCCATCATACAACCTGCTCTAACCCCTAATCCAACATTCCTTCCCTTCATTTGCACATTTTCCCACTTTGCCCTAATTTCTACATTCTTGTGCATCATTGCTCCCTCCATCCTTGAACAAATCCAATCACCTTAATCACTCCTTAGCCTCATTTACCAGGTCCTAGACCCCTTAACACCCTCAATGAACCTCCATTCCCACTTATTCACCTTTCTTCCACCATTAGCCCTTCAAAATTCCCTTTCGGAACATCCTGTAGAAGCTACACAACATCCTGTAGAACCCCTGCAGACTTCCTGTAGAAGCTCATGAAAGTGGTTTCTTGAGATCCGATCACTGTGAAACTCTCTGGAAGGGTGCTAGGGACCCCTTAGGCACTTTTCTCACCTTCCCAACCTCCTACAAGCATTTCCTTTCACCAATCAACCTCTGCACAGTCAAAAACAATTAAAGCACATGCATAATACTTCTGACAACTTACTTAAAAATACAAAAGATGTTTTTTTTCCATATTTTATTGTAGAATTAGCTTAATCACATGAATTTTACCTTTCTAATAGTCAGTGGCATCCAGTTCCACCAGTTTCTTGCACCAGTAGGGCTAGTCGGTGAAACTAGTGTTTGCTAGGGTTTGCATTTCCTTTCCGCTTTTCACTTCTTTCTGCAAGTAGATTAGCCTCTGTTGAGTTCACTTTCATCCATCACATTTAAAAGCTTCTTCTTAGATCTCATAGAAGTTGGCTTAAGCTCTTAGCGGACTTGTGCCAGCTGATCAAGTGACAACCTGTGGCAAGAGCTAGTACTTGTGCATATAGCACCATCGCTTCCAAGTTTGTTACGAACTACTGGGTTGATAAAATTAAAGAAGGGAGTCCTAGGAGTTGCAGCATTATTGTTGCAATACTGGGGCCCACCATCTTTTTGGCGCCGTTGCTGGGGAAGCGCCAGAGTATTGGTGATTGCTGCTTTTCTTCTATTTTCTACTACAAGCTTCTGCTAAGTAGTTTATTTCAGCAAGAGTAGATTAGTTGTTTTATTTCCATTCTGCAATTTCATTTTCGCAAAAGTAGATTATACATTTCCTGCTTTCATTTCATTTCTACAAGCGTAGATTAGATATTTCCCGCTTTCATAGACTAGCATTTCAATTCCGCAATTTTAATTCTGCAAGCGTAGATTAGCATTTCAATTCCGCAATTTCAATTCTGCAAGTGAAGCCTAGCATTTCATTCTTGCAATTTCATTTCAGCAAAATAAATTAGTTCTTTCCTTCTTTCATTTCAATTCCACATTTTCATTTCAGCAAGATAGATTTCAGTTAGTTGCAGTTCAATCTATTTTAGTTTTGCATGTACAAGCAGAAAAAAACAAAAATCAACCAAAAATATTTCCTTTCATGCCTTGAAGGAGTAGAGATAATTCAAAGAAATGTTTGCATAACACCCCCACTACTTCACACAGCCAACCTTATCTCTTCTTTGATGGCTATGATTAAGAAGAACCCATAGGTGGACAGCAAAACATATTTGAAGAACCTCTAGAGGAGAAGAAGAAGAAAACATTCCTCTGGAGAAAATGGCTGAAAACAGAAATCTTGGAACCAGTAGCTTTTTTTCCAACTCATCCCTTTATGTTGGAAAAGGTGAATGTGAAAATATGCTGGAAGATTTCAAGAGCGAGATGAGGCAGTTTCTCGCCATGCAATTGGATACCTTGCGGATCCAAAGGAAGCAAGAGGAAGCCAAGAGGGCTTTGGCCATCTTTTGTCCCAGGTGCACTAGAAAGCATCCTAGGAACGAATGTCCATTGCACTCCATAGAAGTGTGTTTTGTCTGTGAAAGAGACCATCCTACGAACCAGTTCCCTTCCTTACTTGGACTTAAAGCTACATATCACAGAGCCAAAGGAGTCACTGAACCACTCTATTTCATGAGCCAAAGGAGGCCACATGGACCCAGAACTTACTAGTAGGGAATGCAAGGGACATCCCAGACCTATTATAACCCCTATCAAGCCACTTCCATGCCTTCTTGGGGTCCCCTTGCTCATCCTTCCTAGTCCACACCCCCTCCTTGGTCGTATCCTCCTCAATATCATGCTCAACGAGCTACTCATTCATTTCACTCTCATGCTCAGCCACAACCTCAGTGGAATGCACCTCATCAGGGGTGGAGGCCCCAGTACAACTCTCCTCCCACTCCTTTGCCTCTACCACCTGCCCAACCACAACCCCATCTATATCCATCTCAAGTATACACCCCCACTCAACTATCCGTACCACCAGTTCCAAACCCACACATTGGAGTAGCTTAACCCAATTATAATGTTGAGGCACAACATTTCCAAACAACTCCTTTTGAGCTCAATGATATTCACCATAGCTCAGGAAGAGTATTGCAAGAAAGAGATTATACTGACAGCATTGAAGGACCACATCCAGCAAAAGAATATTCAAAGGAGAAGATCAAAGCACCATGGGCTGCACTTGATGAAGAGAAGACATTAGAATTAGAGATCGAGAAAGCTCCCTCATGGTTACCATCAAATCCTCCGTGTAGTCAAGAGAAAAATCAACAAAAAGAGGAAGACCTGAAGGTCATGATAGAAGGTGACATGAAGAATGATCCATATCAGCAAAGGGACCAAGGATATCAAAGCTATATTGAGATATGGTTCCAGACGGTCACTAAGTTGCAGCAGTACTCTCTTCCTCAACTATGTTTGATCCTCTCAAATTCAAATCATTTGGTCTCTGAAATCCAAATACCTGTCAAAGCATGCATTTCAAGCCTCCACATCATTTTGTCTCTAATCTCGATGTGCACATGGGTCCATTGCAAGTATTCTTATACTTGAAAATGCTTTGGTTTTTCAAGTAGGGTAAGGTAGAAAAAAAAAGGAAAAAAGAAAAAAAAGAAAAAAATGAAAAAAAGAGGAAAATAAAAATCTAAAGTGAAAACCTTCTCGAAGGCACCTCAGATTGGCTCATTGATTGAAAACCTCCATGAGGCGGTCAATGGGTTGGAAAGAAGAGGAAAGAAAAAAAGAATAAGATCCCTGGGTGGAAACCTCCCTTGGAGGCACCCAGGGCAGGAAATTAGGGTGAAAACCTTCATGAGGCGCCTTAGTTGTTTTCAAAAAAAAAAGAGAAAAAGAAAGAAGAAAAGAGAAAAAGAAAAATAAACCTAATTTTTGTTGAAAAATTGCAGGTTGCAGGAAGGACATTGCAGGTTAGGAGGATTGCACAAAACAAGGATAGAGGTCAGCACTAGGCTACAAGCATCCCTCACAATCCATTCCTCCATGACCACTACCATTTCCCAAGATTTGGTCTCATTCGGACTATGATTTCACCTTCTACAAGAAGTTCTGTGTCTTCTACAAGAAGCCTACAAACAAGCCAAACTTGATCTCAGAAGAGGACCCAAAGGTTGAGAATCTGTCTATGAGGCCTGTAAACATCCCTGTTTCCATCCCTCACCCTTCACCATCATTTTTTTCACCTCATTGTGCTTCTTTTATGAAAACTGTGTTTTCGACAGGAAGTTCACGTAGAAATTACAGAAAGCTAAAAATGGATTTAAAAAAAAGCAGTTTGGCAAACATGATAGCTTCATAAAGGGTTCATAAATCCTTCTGCAATCTTCAAACCTCTCTCCCATCAATTCCAAGTCTGCATTACAGCCCAAGCTCATTTTTTCCTTACTGTGCAAAAACTGCAGAATGCTTTGAAACAGAAATACATAGAGCAGAAATTTGTTTTCCCCCTAACTTGAAAACCGTGCATCCATTTAAAAAAATGTTTTGTGGGGAGTTGTATAGGGATGATGGCAACATGCCCCAACAATTTCAGTCAATTCCAATGCATGGTTTCCATGAAATCAACCTCCATCACCTTCAGCCTTTTTTGCATTTTCTCCATATCCGGGCATCCATTTTAACAATTGTTTCATGGGGAGATGCATATAGATGATAGTAACATGCCCAAGCAGTTTCAGCCAATTCTAGTGCACGGTTTCCGAGAAATTGACCTCTGTCACCTTCATCCATTTTCAATTTTTCTCGCAATATGTACATCCATTGACTACCATTTTGCTATGGGAGGTGCATAATGATGATAGAAACATGGTAAGAAAGTTTCAAGTTAATCCGATCTATCGTTTGGGAGCTATGGAGAAAACAAGTTGCTGTCCTGCAAAAATCCAGCATCAACAGCATGAGGGTGCAAATTTGAAGGATGAAACAAACTTCTGCAGCTTAGATCCAGCCAGAAGATACCTGCACAAAAACAATAGCCACACATCAGACAGCAAAAAACATATAGCATAAGGGATCGAGGTATGCAGCAATGGAATATGAGCATGCAGTAGCAAAAACAACCAAGCAGCACGTTGACTTATAGGTAAGTGTCTAAACCAGTTCCTCTATTTGCATCTGTATGATTCGAAAGTGCATGAATGAATGAAATGGTTGGATTAAGCCAGAAAGCTAGCCAGTTAACCTGACACCCTTAGCTAGTTTGATTGCACTCATCTGGAGATCACCCAGTGCACGTGTCTAGTCAACTCACGAGAAATTTAAAGAAACAGGTAGTGGTAGATGTTCTGAGCTCCAGCGCACATGATGTCAAGTGATTAACAGGTAGAAAACATGAAGTTTCGTGACAGCACTGCACTCTGCATGGGGCCAATGCACATTTTTGCCACCTCATCTCCTCACCACGAATCACGCCAGCCGTTAAAAGACAGCTCAGTTAACGCATTCACCACTCTTTGTTCACTGTGCCTTCACGACATCCCCAACTGGAGTACGCGTCTAACACTTCTAGAGCAGCTAACCAATGGTCTTCTGCAAGATTTCTGCCTGATTTTTCAATATTTCTGCCTTTTTTTTTAAATCTCCTGCTTATCGGGCTCTACAGGAAGCACAATTTCATTCTACAGGAAACGAGAGCGTTCTACAGGAAGGCTTCTACAGGAAAGGCAGAAAATAGCCCTACAGAAAAGAAACCCAGGATTTTCAGCTAATTTCAAGCTTAAAACGAGGTAGGCTCTAAAGACTCCTCTATGCATGGTATGTTTGTGCAAGGTGGTGAATTGAATGGTATCAAATTGGAAAATAAGAGGAAAAGTCTGCCTGTGTAGTGGAAGTAAAACATTTGCCTGCATATTGCACTAAGTTTCCCCAGTTTTCCTGCATCAAAAATATCCTCCACGTTTTCTTTTTAAATTATCCTGTAGGGAAGATATATGCAACCATGGAGGCTAGCCTGTGCATGTGTAAAAATTTTGGATTTTCATATCTGTCTGTGTGCTGAGAAGAGAACCTGATCCTTGTGCTCTGCCTGTAAAAACAAAATTCTTCCTTTCATAAGCAAACAATCGAGTTCTAGGTGACAACATTCTTAAAAAAAGGGAATTGTTGCTAGTTGATATTGGACACACGAGAAATTCCTTCTTGGGTTTAGGGGAAACCAAATTCAACTATCCTCTATTTCAGATTGACTGTTTGGTTGCCTGAGCATTTCCTTTTCTGATTAAAATAGAAAAAGAGCACTCTCACCATGCTAGGAGGATTCATAATGGGAGAACACACTAAAGAAGGTGAGAAAACCAATGGTGAAGGAACACAGGACATTCAAGCATAGAAAGAACATAAAGGAAAAGGGAAAATGGGCCAGATTGCTGAGCCTAAAACAGAGGAAGAAACAACAACAATACCAAAGGAAAAGAGGATGCAGAGTAGGATATAAAAGGCCAAAAAAGCCCGAATGGAGGCTGCCACAGCCAAAGCAGGCACACAAAAGAAAAAGGAAAAGACACACCTTGAGATCTCAGCAACACACACAGAAACAATTGACACTGGGATTTCTACAGCAAGCAAGGAAAAAGAACAGCAAGAGGAGAAATCACCTGAGATATTGGCAAGGGAGGCAGCAGTTGTGCTTGCTGCATTAAGCAAACCTACAAAACAAAAAGAGAAAAGAAAAAGGCAGGCCTCCCTATATTTAAAGGCCAGGAAAAGCACAAGAATTCAAGCAAATAGAGTAATAGGAGCAGTGGAAGGACATGGAAAAGAAGGCAGAATTTTATGGCACACATGAGTAGACCACATCAGAAGCTTGGGATGATAAGGAGGCCACTAGGGCCATCAAAGATGAAGAGATAGATTAGTTGCTCAGAGGATGAGAAACACTTTTAGTAGGGGTGATGATGAGCCCCAAAAATGGGTAACTATATGGGCTCATTTAGCCTCCTAATTCGACTTAACCCACCATTCTCATTAGTTTATTGCATGTTTTTGATTATATTTATGCTAATAGAGTGAATTGGGTTAGTCATTATGCCAAAAAGTCTAATGTGTGCTTTATGTACATTTTTGATCAATTTTGAGACAAAATCAAAGGTTTTAATGAGCACTTGGCAGCCAAATTCGTGGAAGAACAAGGGAGAGGATTTGTAGGAAGGTGTCTCCTTCATTTATGAGCCCTTACCTTGAATTCTCCACCAGCAGCTCAGAGTTCAAGGGCCACCACACTGATTATCACAAGGGCAGTCGAGCAAGGGCTAGTAAAGTTGTTGTTAACTGCAAGTTTTGGTAGCCGAGTTCCTAAAGTTTAGGAGGACTGTTGGGGTCCTCAATCTGTATAAATAAGAAGGATTAGGGCCTCATTTTAGTTAGTCATTTTTTAGTCAGGAGTTAGTTAGATTTTAGTCAGTAGGTTAGCACTTTAGTGCAGCTCTATATCAGCACATTTTTGAGCTTTTTCTTGTAGATAATTTTTGGGATGTAACTATTATTTTTTGATCAATAAAGATGAATCCAACTTTGCACCAGCTCTGATCTTCCTTAGGAGGCTATAGCTCTTGGGGTTGGGCCCAACCCAAGTGCCAGTACCTCCTTTGTGCACTTTTATGTGTCTTTGCTACATTCTTAGAATAAAATCTATTATTTAGGTTAAAATCTTGTGTTGTTACTTAGGTTGTTTTTGATGATTAAAATAGATTTTCATGCTTCAGGTTGATTTGAAAGTTTGAGTATAGAAAAGATCTTCAGAAAAGGCCATCAAGCAACCCTTGATCTCACCTCTCCCTCCTTGGGACGATGAGCTGAGACCAAGGCATACTTGCTGCCACAAAAACATTGTTTTGCTTTTCAATGCAATTGCAAGTGTTGGATTTTTAGATGGAAAAGTTGATACCAGTTATGCTTGCATATTTAGATCTATTCTTGCTTAGGTTTCCATAATTTTTTTGCATGATTTACTGTTCACAACTTGTTCATCATGATTCTGGTTTCTAGGTCAGATTAGGTCACAGTAGATAGATCTATGATCTTTTTAGTCTTTCTTTGATTAGTTTTGAGAGATTTTGTGCAGATCACCTGTAATCCATCCCTGCCTACCCTTCCTCCATCATACAACCTGCTCCAACCCGTAATCCAAGATTCCTTCCCTTCATTTGCACATTTTCCCACTTTGCCCTAATTTCTACATTCTTGTGCATCATTGCTCCCTCCATCCTTGAACAAATCCAATCACCTTAATCACTTCTTAGCCTAATTTACCAGGTCCTAGACTAACCTCCATTCCCACTTCTCCACCTTTCTTCCACCATTAGCCCTTCAAAATTCCCTTTCGGAACATCCTGTAGAACATCCTATAGAAGCTACAGAATATCCTGTAGAACCCCTGCAGACTTCTTGTAGAAGCTCACGAAAGTGATTTCTTGAGATCCGATCATTGTGAAACTCTCTAGAAGGGTGCTAGGGACCCCTTAGCCCCTTTTCTCATCTTCCCAACCTCTTGCAAGCATTTCCTTTCGCCAATCAACCTCTACACAGTAAAAAACAATTAAAGCACATACATAATAATTCTGACAATTTACTCAAAAATACAAAAGATGTTTTTTTCCAGATTTTACTGTAGAAGTAGCCTAGTCACATGCATTTTACCTTTCTAATAGTCAATGGCATCCAGTTCCACCACTTTCTTGCACCAGTAGGGCTAGTCGGTGAAACTAGGGTTTGCTAGGGTTTGCATTTCCTTTTCGCTTTTCACTTCTTTCTACAAGTAGATTAGCCTCTGTTCAGTTAGCTTTTGTCCATCACATTTAAAAGCTTCTTCTCAGAGTTCATAGAAGTTGGCTTAATTTCCTAACGGACTTGTGCCAGCTGATCAAGTGATAGCCTGCGGCAAGATCTAGTACTTGTGCATATAGCACCGTCGCTTCCAAGTTTGTTACAAACTACCGGGTTGATAAAAGTAAAAAGGGAGTCCTAGGAGTTGCAGCATTATTGCTGCAATACTGGGGCCCACCACTTGGGTACTGAGAAAGTTTCAATTAAGTGTTTGGAAAACCTGCATAGTTGCTAATCATGAAATTGGTGAGATTTGCATCAGGTCCAATGACAACCAATGATTTGATTTGGGTTGGGGAGAATGAAAATGCTCCATTATTATTTTTTAATAGAATTGTCCCATGTCTTCCAACCTCCAAGGCCAACTACTGATGTTGTTCACTATAAACATGCTGAGGTCCAAGATTACCATAGGAATGCATTGCTATATTACCATCAAATAATCCTAGGCGCATCAGAACAATGAAAGAGTTGAATAGATATGTCTCTATAAAGGCTTCCTTCAGCTTCCCAACCTTCACTACTACTTCCCCATGATTTGCAAGGAAATTTCCATAGATGACATCCAATCCTCTCAGTCAAACACAAGATATATTTAATGGTTAATTAGTGCCCAACCACTTATTCTTTACAAATCAATAACACAATATTTTAAGCACCAGTTTAAGCATTAGTTTAAGCATGATCATGGAAAATTTAGAAACAATTATGTTTTAGAGGGTTGCACTACATTGAATATGAAATATCATTTTTTGGAATTAATCTTTTATAAAAATTCATTTATCTATGTTCTATCCTCCATGAGGATCGACTGATGACAAATTTCTCATGAGCTACACTTAGCCTTATGTGCATAAAAAAATGAGAGATGGCCATTTTGCAAGTCAGATTTCTTGTCACCTAGACTTTGCATTAGATGGTGAACACAATGTTTATCTTGAGAAAAATGAGAAGAAAGGTTCCTCCAAAAGTGTTAAAGAACCACTAGCAAAGGGAAAGGGAAGCAGTGGAATCTATAGCATGCAGGAATGTTCAAAAATCATTGAAACCTATAAACAAGGAATCAAAAGAGGTGAATGGAATGCTCAAAAAGATTCTCAGAGTTGCAGCAAGATCATGGATGTGGTTTATTTCACATTTTCATCTCCTATGAGGTGTACAAGAGAATCCCAAACAGTAATTCATTTAATGGAGAAGAAGCGAGGTCAAGCAGTGGATGATTCGAGAGAAAGGAAGGCCACTTGTTGGAGAGATCCTTGCACAGATAGTGAACCTGGGAAAATCATATCAGAAGTAACATGCTCATTTTCATCTTCTTTCATGCCTACCATGTTAGGAGGAGATAGCTTAAACGCTCTTTTAGAACATAATTTGAGAGAGTTAACTATTGGTCATGGAGTTGACCTAGGTGCCAACAGTTCTTTCAAGGATTTCATTTGTAGTAAAACAATTGCATCTATACTTCATAACATGATTATCACACTCTTTCAAGATGTGCTTTTTTGTTATAGTTACATTGGGTTTCAATCTCTTCAAATTGTTCTGAAGTTTTATGGGCTTATAATAAGGTTTTGATCTTTTCTTTTTCACCTTTATCTCATCCCTACCATTGAATTCTTGGGGGTTTCAACTGTAACAAACAACTTTGGGCACATTAGTTAAAGCACCATCATGTGGAAAATTCAAAATCAGTTATTTTTGAGAGGGCTGCATTGCATTGAATATGAAATATCATTTTTTACATTTAATTTTTTATACAAAGTCATTTAACTATGTTCAATCCCCCATGAAGATCGTTTGATAAAAATTTTATCATGAGCTCCACTTAGCATTTTGTGCACCAGGTAATGCTCAGAGGAGTGATGAAGTGGGACTAAAACTACTAAATGAATCACATAGCATCACTCATCAATTCTAGGACTTGCACCTGGTAACCATGACTACTTGGGAAGGTTACCCATCCCAAGACACTTTGTCTCAAGTGCACTTAACCATGTATATTTTCTCCACAGGGAAGCTCATTTAGCTTGCTACCTAATTCGCAAAACCTTAGCAAGTATTATGGTACCAACCGTAGTTGGGTTTTGTTTGTTTTCAATTTATTCAATGGATGAAGGAGTTTTGCAGTCAATGATGATAATGAGCAAAGAACATAAAATGTACATTACCATTTTCTAATGAGTTAACTTATAAATATGTTATTGTTAACTATTAAGGGCTTAGAAATATGTTATTGTTTGACAAATTTATAAGCTAAAGGATACTGACTTATGGGATGTCATATTTTGTTGTTAACAGAGCTTAAGAAAAATCAACTTCCTCTTGCCAGAATTAATAAAATAATGAAATCTGATGAAGATGTGAAAGTGAGATGATCGTAGTTCTCTTATTTTTAAGCATTCTCAGCCAATGGCTTTTGCCGTGCATGTTGGACTACAGGAGCATAAACTATAGGCTTTTTATTAATGTAGGATGCAGATATTTACTTTAGACACTTTTGAAAGTAGTCACACGCCATCATATTTCCTAGGTGGAAGCTTAGAAATCACAATCTCACCTCTATAGTACTTCCTTCATTTTTTACAGATCATATGTAGGATTTATCTTTTGCAATTTTCTTTTCTATTGTTGACCTAAGGAAACAATTTTTGAAATTCACTATCCTTGATAAATCCTTCCATTTCCTTACATTTGATGAAGGCTGCATCCTTTGCAGGTTGGATGAGCATAGGCCAAGAAGGCTTCCACATGATTATTTCTATCTAATGTTGTAGATATGCCATTGACTTACTACAATTGTCAATTGTAGCTACACTTGCATTCTCGACATTTTCCTATTGATCTATGTGATTTGTGCCTATAAAGGGTTACTTCAACTTATTCTAGTTGCATACCTAATTAGGGAGGAACAATGCTAGATCCGACAGGTATTGACCCTAGTACTCATGGGTTGTTTCTAGACAAAATGTTGTCTCATGCCATCTTGCCACTGATGCTATTAGCTTGTTGTACCAACTTGTATTCTCATTCCCCTTATCCTAGATTATTTTGAGGAAAAATATAGGGATTGTCAACCTGGTAACCAACTCCCCAGATGCTTGTGTGGGAAATAAAATACTCTCCTTCCCATGAACGCAATGGATATATTCTAGGTTAATGTAGGTCAAGGATTTTTTCTTTCTACTTCCTATGTTTGAAAGCTACTTTTCAATTTAACCAAAATCATTCAATGTTTGTGCTGGAGCCAAATTGAAAAGCCTGAAATGTTTTCCTTGAGGGATTTTCAAGAAAAAATCATAGAGCAATGTAATAAGAAACAAATTTTGGAATGCAAACTTCCATGGACTAGAGTGGGAAATCCTTTATTCTTTTGTTGGGATTTTTATTATGCTTTGACATTAGTGGTGATGAGATCTTAAGACCTAAGTTTGGAAGTAGTGGCTAGGAAGGGCAGGTTTAGTGAACAGAAAGTCTTCTGAAATGAAAAGAAAATTTCTATTGACATGTAGAATTGATGGTGAAAGCCATGTGTTGAGTCCTTAACTCTCTTAACTCCACTACAATGGTTGCCATGAAACTTGTGGATTGAGGCTCCTAGATGACTTATGGACTAAAACTTCAATTGAGTGGCTGAATAATTCTCAACTTTAATCACCTCATCTCATCTACTTGTTAAGGATTGATTGGCTTGCATGATGAGGATTATAGAGGACACTGGACTAGTATTCCTCCTCTAGAATCTATGTCTTACAAAGAAATACACTTTCCACTCATGCATGCTTAGCATTACCATCATAATTTTAACCATGTATATAGTAACTACCTATTGATTATTAATGTCTCATTAATACATAAATAGCCATGATATTTTAGATTTTATATGGCAATAGAATGGTAGCTAACTATTTTATCTATTGTAATTGGTATCTAACTATTTTATAACATTGGATTTTCCTATTTAGCAGTCCTATATCTAGATTTGTAAGTGTTAATACTGGAACTGTGACTAGTTATGAAAGAAACATCACATGAGATTAAAGACACCTGAATCCTACTAATATGTTGAGCTATATGAAGTCTATGTTGCAACAAAACTTGTGAATACAAAGACACATTCAAACATCAAACTGTCATGTAGTTGCAAGACTGCTCCCAAGAGTTTCCGCATTAGTAAATCCAAGACCTCCCCCATCCTTGCGCATAATAAAAACATTCCTGGGCACCACTAGGAGACGTTGTGCACATGTTGATTATTATATCTACATATGGTCTTCACAGTTTTTATCTTATCCAAGTATGCACTTTTCAGTTTCACCCTTTGAAGACCCTGATAATTGGACATGTAATATCAAATGAAAAAATCCTTAAGAGAGATAAAATTGAGTCCTTAAATGAGGAGATGCAGAATTATACTCAACAAATAAGCATCAAGTTCCCAGCAGATTCATTGGTTCATGAGGGTCCACAATGCCTAGGAAAGGTTTTATGTGGGGTTTATCTAGACCCACGTAGAGGCCAAAAGATGTAGGGAAAAATCAGTGGGGCAAATAAATGTGGTAGAAATTAAAATTCATCATTAAGTTTGAGGAAATATATAATTCTAAGTTCAAAGTTAGTTTGAACATAAACAAATTTTATCCAAATTTAATATTAAAGTAAATAAATTTAATCCCAATTTTTAAAAAACTAATCAAACTTAATAACTGAGTTTTGAAACAAAATTGATCGTCAAATTGAAGAAAATGTAATTATGGAGCTTGAACAAATTAATTCAACAACACAGTGAATTCACTGAATTTCGACTTTTAGGATTAAATCCCAGATATGAATTGACTAGGGAAATCTAATATGCAAATATGATAATATATTAGAAATAGGCTAGTGAATGTTAGATGTTGTAAATGTTAGTCATTTGACAAAATAAATGCTTTCTAATTAAAAACTGTCAGGTAATTGATTATATAGTAATTTAAGAGGCTAGTCCATAAATGTGACCTCTCATCTTGTGTGTAAAATCATTCAAATAATTTATGGAAGTCCTTTTTACGCAAATTTTTTTCTCATAATATCAGTTCTTTGAATACAACTACTCTAAAGAAGTCAAATATCAACTTCTCACCTTGCCCATATAGAAAAAATGAAGAAATACCAAATTTGTGTGTGTGTTTGTATATATATTGTTTCCTAAATATTTCGAAGTAGAATTTCCATACTTGGATCTGTTTCAAACATCATACCCATTCCCAAATTCCAAGTAACATAGGTTAAAATGGTTAGTTGGCTATTTGAGAGGTCTACAAATACAATGGCAAGACATGGGATAATGGCAATTTTCCTTCTAGCCTTAAAGATCTGCAAATGACATATGACATCACTAAAATCATTGCAAGGGAAGATGAAGTCACAACCATGAAGTAGGTATCTCCAAACGTTTCTATGTATATAGTTCCAATTTTTTCTCTTATCAATGATACATGTGATCCAAAGCAATTCACCACACATTTGAAGTGGCCAAGAGGAGGCCTCTTCCTTTTGGACTCCCCTTGACATGGTCATACAAAATGTCACGTTACCATTTTGGTGTATAAATGGTATTTATACTCTAATAAGGGGCTTACCTAGACTAAAATCCCTGAAATATGGGAAAATCCACCCCTTTTCACTTAATTAAGGCTATTTCCACAACATAGGCCATCAATGTTCGCACTAGAAATGTCATGGTGTTTGGAGTTGCATTGAGCACTAGAAACAAAACTAGTTTCTTATTTAGCACTTAGATCTTAACCACATGAAGGTCCTCTCATAAAGGCAGATAGTCTATCCATCTATGGCATTTCTCGCTACCCCACACTGGACCAAAATAGAGCCTTCCCCTTTACTTAATTAACCATCCTCAAAGATTGAAATTACTTTGACAGGGTTGAGAGCCACTTCAAGTTTCGGGAAGCAGGACAATATGCACATAGTAATGGAGAAATGAATCAAGGTTTGAAAGTAAATTGTGTCTACTCCGCCACAACATGAGCCTAATGAAATGCATTCTCTGTTGCTTATGACAAACCTACATATTTAATTTCATATCACTTTCTAGTCCTTTTGACCTATCTTTTGGTATCATCTTATCTCATGTGGACATATGCTTAAATAGGTTAAAACTCCTTCAGATGCGATGAAATTGGTTGAAGGGAATTACAAAACCTCAAAGGAACACTGAAAAAACTGTCAAGAGAATCAAATTCCACTGAAAGGTAAGATACTTTAAATTTTGACGGGGGAAGTGGCTAACCAGAGATCATAAAATGTAATTCAGTACTTCCGGACTTAACATATTTGATTTTGACCCATAAAGGCTTCCTGTTCCCATGCATAGGTATTTTACCCAAGAAATTTCTTAATCCTCAACCATTATAAAAGGAATGGTAGAGAAAAAAAATATCTTACCTGAAAATGGACAAATGTAGATATCATTGATCTTGTATTCTAGTGAAAATCAAAAAAATTCCCATCCTTCCGAATACGCTTTCACTCCTTGTGGGTACAAGGATCTATCCTTAAGATGTAAACTTTTCAGAATGTGTTTAGGAATAATGTTAGCGCAAAGTTCTCTTAGTGTTTTCCCTTGTGTCTGTGACTGCACATCACATTCATCGTTCAAAAACTTTTCGATGCCAATGCAAGAGCTGAAAATGGACAAATGTAGATTTCATTGATTTTGTATTGTAGTGAAAAAAAAAAATCCCATCCTTCCAAAGAGGATTCACTTCTTGTGGGTACAAGGATCTATTCTTAAGACATAAAATTTTCTGAATGTGTGCAGGAATAACGTTAGCGCAGAGCTCTCTTAGTGTTTTCCGCTGTGTATGTGACTGGACATCACATTCATGGTTCATAACCTTTTCAATGTTGATGCAAGAATTACACATTATAAACATTGCCCTTCTTCTTCTACACGACATTGACATAGTTTTTTAGGGTTTAAAGGTGTTGGCCCTGAAATATGGAGGTTTGTAATCATGGATGTGAGGACACACTGAAGGCTGCCATGGTGGTGCTTTCACATCACTTGACATTGCAAAATTCACCCTGAAATGAGGCGAATCAGGCCAATCCGGGTTGAAAAAAAATATTTACAAGTGAAAACCAAAGGAATTGGGTTTTGGAAAAAAAAAAATTATAGGTGAAAATATATTTTATGGTGTTATTTTTATTGGCTAAAATATAATATTTATTTATTTTAAAAATAATTTTTGGGCTAACTATAGAAAATGGTATAATATAAAAAATTTGCCCCTCTAAAATATAAAAACCCTTAAATTTCACCCATGGGCTAAGATTCGCCCCTAAAATTTTCTACGTTGTAAATGAAGGGGCTGAAGCCTCGTTCAATTGTAGCTGAAGATAGTGATCTAAATTTTATTGAAGAAAAATATTATGAAGCATTCGGTGGTTTTTCTCCCGAAAGGGTTTCCACCTAAAAATATCTTATGTCTACTATCTTCATTTTTGTGTGTTGATAAATTATGTTGTTTACTATTTATCTATTTTGATGCTAATTAATGTGAAATTAATGCTTTTAAGACTAAAATTAGCTAACTGGTAAGAAATATTGACTCACCCCCTCTTAGTATTTCCAATAATCGGTATCAAAGAAGGTTCCTTTAGTTGCATCTTAACCATTGGAAGGCATATATCAAGAGATCATAAACGTGAAAATGAAAGAAGCAAGTGCAAAAAATTGAAAGGAGGTCCCTGATATTGAAATAGTTTGAGAACCTACTACAACTAATGAAGAGAATCAGGTTGGTTTGGTCCAAACTTAAGCGAGAATGAAAAAAATTACAGATATAACCATAAATATAGATATGTAGTAGAAATAATACTTCATTTCATTAATGTTAAAATACTGAAATATACTTACAAACATAATGGAAATAAACTAGTTTGGGAGATGGTAGCTTATCTCTAAGAAGAGATGTGGTAGCTACATGCCTCTGAAATATGTTACAATGAGGCTCAATACTCCTTGATAGACCAAGGCCTTCTGCTGTCAATGGACCAAAACAAAGAAGTTGGTATTCAACTAGTATGTCGCAAGGTGTTGTAGAAACTACAACACCCTTTAAAATTTTGGCGTGCATCTAATTTCAGAGCCTTCTTTGGTTTTTACTTTGATGTTTGCAAACACATGGGCTCATCCCATGAGCTTGTGTTAAATCTTTGCACCCTCTTTTCTTGAATGTTCACTAGACATCTTTAGCATGTTGTTCACAATGTCATGGTTGCAGTCATGTTCTAGCTATGTTGAAGGTCTGTCTTTGTGTGTACAAGTTGGGTTTGCTATGTAATAATCTGTCACACTCACACACAAAGTTGTTTGCAATGTTGCGCAAGTGTCATCACGGTCGCTGAACGACCTATCTCAAGTGTCACACTTCTTGCTTGAACCCATTGGTCAGTCACACTGAACATGCTGTCTTGTTGGTTCGAGGTGTCTTGTCGTCGAGTCGTGTTGAGTGTCTATTTGCAAGGTCATGAATCCAGAAGTTCATGCACTCACACACTTAGTCATTTTGGTGAAACTCTCTCGACGGGACCACCCTCCCATAGTCAGACCTCCGTTGAGCTGTATTATGTAGTCTCAACCCTCAATGATCATGTACTGCTACCTAGAATTGCACAGAGCTTGAGGCAGCCTCCCAAGTTGTCTGGATTGTGAAATCATGGAATCGACCCAACTGACTATCACCCTGAACATCGCAGAAGTTTCTCAGCAAGCCATCTCAATATGTGTTGCTCGCAAGCTAATCTATCAAGCTTTCGCTGGTTAACTGGAGAGTTTGGCCGGGTAGTGACCCCGAGATTCACTCGTCAAAACATTGCACATAAGCTACTAGCATTCTTGCCACCACTAACTAAAGAAATTGTGCAAACACGAGGACAGGCACTCGCTTCCTGTCATTGCACTGTCCCCGAAATTTGTGGAGTTCTGTCAGCCTGTCCCCTTGTCAGTAGATATGTTGTTCATCCTAAAAAACTACGCATTTTTCTTGGGCTATCCTCCAGTTTCCTGACTCCCAGCTCAACCTAGAAAATGTGCAAAAATGTCCTACAAGCCAACCACCTAGTTCTGTTTAGTTCTGGCTAGAAAGTTCCCCTGCCTGCTGCTAGCATCCCTAGAGAATATGCATAATTTTCATTGCTAGTGTCCTCCCTGCTCCCTGCTGCCTCCCTGGAAAATTTACGAAATTCTGCCCTCAAGCTAAGCCAGATCCTGTAGATGGTCACTGTTGTTCTAGACTTCTCATCTCAAGCTAATAGTAATATCTGCGCAATTTTCCTTGACAGTGCCCTGGAGCCCACATACCGACCTGAAATTCTTTCCGCATAGTTTCAGAGCTTTGTCCTCTCTCTCGATCACCTACAGCTGAAAACAAAAGATGATGCATCATGGTAGACTAGGAGATTTTTGGATTTGATGTCATCTCGTCATGAGTGATTGCAGATATAGGTACATGGATGAGACATGGCATGATGACGAATGATATGAACAAGGAGCACATGCTAGGAGACTTGTTTGTGAATGGATGAACACATAAAGCATGCCAAGTGCCAGCGAAGGGGATACATGCACGTGCAACATCAAGTGAACACCAAGGCCTTCGAAGACTCTACACATGTTTCCATGTGGAGGTGAAGTTGTTATACAAAAAGAGCACACTAATCACTCACTATCACTACAACTCGCCTGGGCACCGCCATCAGCATGAAAATACCAGCACTTTCGTGTCGAGTCATATCATGAGTCATATCGGCCACATCACTACTATGGGCCATATTGTTGTAATGAATGTAATGTAACATGGAAGTCCAAGAGACCCACATGTAAAGTTGTAGAGACATGTAATTCAAACAATCATGACGGAAGTCGAACAATCACAAGGGCCAGTTTCAACGTTGGCTATATATACCCCTCATTTGTACATGTAAAATAATTTTCAGCTTGGCTCCTCCCACATTGCCTTGAGAGTCTGCAGTATTTTCTGTGAGGAGCGAGAAGAGGCTCCAACACCCCACTATAAAGGTTAGTGATGTAATGGTGTACGGATGTGTCTTTGAACTTTCGCTTAATTTAGAAGCTTGTTAACATGCCAGCATGTTTTCACACATGTATTGTATTCGTTTGTAAGACATTTCTTTGGATGCTAGCAATGCTTGTTACTTTAACATGTATTAAGACAATTGAACTATTTTGGTTGTTCTAGTACATATGTTTTTGGAAATGTGTTTTAGCATGTTTTTAATGTTTTCTCACCCATGTGGACTATTCCATGGGATACTTGACAAATTTATTCTCATAAACTTGTTATAATGACTATTGCACTCGTGTGGACTATTTTGTTGCGTGTTGTACATGTTATCTGTTGACCTTGTGTTTGTGACTTCCGCATCCGTGTGGACTACTCCACCAGGAGTTGCACATGTCCTGCTATGTTGTGTGTCTCTAACAAATATGGTACTATTCCCTTTCGACTTGACACTCAATCTCACCCTCTCCATCAGTAGTGAAATAACCTTGACACAAGCGACACTAAGCACTCACTAGGGACATGAACCTCCTTGTTCGAAGATTAAGTAAACCACTCTCATTTTCTAACAAGAAAGAGCTAAGGCAAATATTTAAGATAATGGCAACCGTGCCATCATACTGGATGGCAATCCTACACAAAACGGTGTGAGGTCTAGTTGGGACTTCATACCCGAGAGATCCCTTGAATGCTGGGGGATACAACACTGTCAACATAGTGATATTCTATCTTCGATCCTAAGTTAGCCCAAAATTGTATCTTAGGCTCTAATATCACTTGTAGCATACCCAAACCAAATGTGACTTTATGGAGGTGTGATATCAAAAAATTTCTCCTCTTGCAACTATATTAGATGTCATTCCAGAAGTTTTATCATCTTTTTCCCATCGAGAGTTTTCAAGTGATATGAATTTTATATCATTCCAAGCTCTCATCACAAAGATATGGCCCAAGGAATATTTTTACCCATTCACGCCCATTTAATATCAAAATAAATGACTCATGGGTGACTCATGGTCTTATTTCCACAGGTCACTACCATACCATGCCGCATCATCAAACATGTGGTTAATATGTGGTAGTCATCCTTCCATGTTTCATCATTGAGGTACACCTCCTATGCAAGAAAGACACAATGGATGCTCCACCATATATGGAGCTATATTTTTAGTAAAGGTTGAGTTATTGGAAATTCTAGATCTAACATAGTCAAAATTTGGGATCTATGAGGAAACTCTAATATGCAACCACAATGGGATCTAACAAATTATAGATTGTCATCATCTAGAATTTTCTAGAGATGGAAAGATCCTTGTCATATAATAATATACCAATTAATGTTTTTTATCCAAGCCTATCTACATCCATTCTTTCCCATATATGTGCATTAATGTAACTTCTATATTTTCAAAATTCTGGACATCTCCCTAGCTTGCACATCAAGTGTCAATAGCTTCCACCTTAGCTTTGCCTTGAAATATGTGCCATGTCATATTTTCATCCTGGAATGTCCCATTGTACGTTAGCTTTCATGCCACACCATTCCACCATAAATTCTTACCATGTCAACAAACCCAAGTTGTTATTCAAATCCAAGTATTTTCTAAAAATGCCATATTTAATAAATTTTGAATTTCCATATTGTTGTACCTCTAAATCTAGATGTTGTCAATCTATGTGAACTTTTGTTAGAGAATATGGTAACTACAAGAATCGATATTTTTAGGAAAAAAGTTTATGTTAGGTAACATGATGGTATAGTTAATAGTTCTCATCCATATATGGATAAAAAATTTAAGGGGTCCCGACACAAAATATGGATTCTAGACATTTGCATCCCTAGTTCCCTTCTTGTTAACTGTGTGTTCTTTCCTAGTATCTAACATGATTAAAGGTCGGGCTTACGAATATTTTATAATATGGATTTCGAGAAAACCTTCAATCACTCTCTTTTAGAAAATCCATATTTCCATATCACCTTTTTGCATCTAGGCTACTAATCACCCCAATGCACAACAAAACACATTCCTCATTTACTTTTTTCCAATATTATTGATTTAACGATGAAAATTTCCATATATAATATAATATATATATATATATATATATATATCCTATATACAACCTAAAATGTTAACCAAACACTAGACATTGGCCTTTCCTAATACCCTCATATTTCTTAACTTGGTCCATACTAATTGAATAACTCTAAACTTGGAGAACTTCTCTTCCCTTTAGTTTTCATTTTGTCAATGGATAAATGGGCCTTTGGGAGACTGCTATTTTTATTCGATAGGGAAATTATTAGTTAGGTAAATGAGTACACCAGACCTCTTGGCATTAGGCCACTAAGGAGGTAAAGTTTAGAGTAAAGAGGTGGAAATGTTTGCTATGTTGGTCAATTATTCAACCATCCCATTGATTGTTGGGCCACCTAAATCATAAGTAGACTAAATAAATTCCTCCTAACCAAATTCCCTATGCTTAATCCCTTATTTTAGATTGGACTAGCATGGCCCCTACTAGTCCATGTGACCAAGTCTAGGATTGAGATCATCAATCCTAATATTTCTCAAGGATGTCACATTATTCTTAGGTATTTTACCAACTAATTGCACAAGACTTTATATGAATATGACAAGGTAATATTTTCCTTGTGGATTACTGATGATGGATATAGCCTTGACTACCTATTGCAGACATGCATCAACTACTTGTAACTAGGAAATGTTCTTAGTAGTTTCATAATATCCCTAAAGATTAGTTCCGTATATTAGCTTAGCTAAATAGTTTCCCTTCCCATTATAATAGTCCAAGACTTCTCAATTTTAAATCCCCTTGCCATTGAAAATGTTCCTGGGGCAGGGCGCATGGGTGTGTTAATTCCCTTGGTTTCCTTCTTTGAAACAAACATGACCTTAATTATGTTTAAATTGCTAGTTCATTAACATATTATTAAGCATATGATAGCTTTAGGTGAATCAAGTCCCATTGGAACATTAACAAAGGATAACCGAATCCTTCATGATTTAATCTAGCCATGACATTTTCCTAAGCTATCCAAGGCCATCTTTAGTAAAAGCCTCCAAGTTCTTTTCTTTCAAAGGAAGCATAATACAACCATGCTATTCCATAACAATGCTAACAAATTTCCACTATCATTTAAACTTTGTTGATGGTTGTTAAGTTATACTCATTATAAGCCAACAACCCATAATTGTCTCATGCAATTCACCTTGCCATGTATCATTAACATAAGTAGAAAAAAAAATGTTTATCCATCATCAGACTATCATTTATTCAATGGTATATAAGTATAGAAACATGTCAAAAATTTGTACAAGAAAATTTAGCTCGATTTCCTAGCATTATTATAAATAATTCAAAACAAGGATTCAAAATGAAAACATTATAATATATGTAACATTTATTTATTTATCACAAAATTGATAAGGCTTCATTTCTTGTAATTATCACGAAATAGTTTTGGACCTTCGAACCTCCCTATTGTAATAGAACACATTGCTTCAGGATTGTTAACAATGGATCACTCCTAAGCTATGGAATTCAATCAATAAGGAAAAAGGATCTCGTAGATTCAATCATAGACAAACAATGCATATTATTTCGGTAAGGGCCTTCACATTATTATACCAATTCAACTCATTTCTCCCTTCCAAATCTATCCTTTTCCCATGGAAATCAAGGAGATATTAGCAATATAAATTATTTAGCACTACAACAATTTCTCTTTCAATCTCTAGCCTTACACAAGGACAACAAGATAAATTGGTTCATACAATTTAACAATGGAAATTAAAACATCTCATCATGCCATAGCTTTTCAAGGTTCAGAGGATACCCTTACCTTGTCAATCTGTCAAAGAAAACTAAAGCACATAAGCGCAACAACCTCTAGGACAACTACCAATAGTACTCTACAAATTCCTAATATCGATTCATCAATCCTTGAAATGATGAACAAAATGTGAGATACATGAATTTCTATGCATGGGTAATTTATCCCAAGTGTTTCTAAGGAGTCGTTTTTCTCCCACCTGGGAATCCCACTTCTAACATAGGCTATACCATAGTTATGCCCCCTCACTATTCCCTCTTATGGAGTTTATCCTCGCCTACTATTTTACTTCTAAATATTTGCATTTATTAAAATTTATATTGCGTAGTGTGATTATATAATAGAATTTTGGGTTCATTGGAATTTAAAAATAGGATATTTTATCATAACCAAATTGGCTATCTAGCCTCAAAATAACAAACATAGACACACATGCCCCAATAAATGTGATTATATGGACATGTGAGTTTAGCAAAACTTATTTCACCATCCTAATCAAAATATGTAGAGTATCATATTAAAATTTTATATGGGTATTACATAATTCAAAATGGGTTTCATGGGTTATATTTATATTCCATGTGAGTAATATACATGTAAGCTTGAATGCATTGTAACAAAGCTCATTATATCACCTATAGGAATTGAACCTAGGTAGAGAGGATAACAGTTAAACCACCTAAGATGAACCCAATTGAATGAAATCATACATGTAATATTGATTAACTATAGATGCAATTGTTGTAATTGTTACATGAATTATGTCAATAGTAAACACGACATAGTGATTTAAAAAAAATTGTATAGACTATTTTTTTTATTTTTTACATGCATGAATATTTGATCCAATAAATTGAAATATCTATATTAGAGAAGAATATATGAATTAGATAGTATAGTAATTATACAATTTCACAACCCTTCAATGTCATTACATAGTTTTATAGTCATAAATGAATATATTGAGGAATTATCCTTTACTATCAATGTGTTGAGAGCTCAAAATTTAGGACATATGCATTGAATTACGTCGTTTCTTGATGACGATAATGACCAGTAACTTAAATAAGGATTCGTACATGGGTGTATGACACCACCTGATAGAAAATGCTAAAATTTATTTTTTATTTCATTTTCTAGCGTAAACAAATGGTGATACATAGGTTTACAATAGGTGGGAGGCTACCTGGTATAAGGGGAAGAGAATTATAATTGTTATGTTGATAAGGTGGTAGTCCCTGGGGAGGTTCGAAGATATATTAGAGTTTAGCTAATGCTAATCACAATTTAGAATGAATGGGTTGATAACATATCTCAAAGGCTTGAATGGCAAGAAAATGATGAATACTTTTTTGATTCCCTTATCTAGGAATAGTTTCCATATGACTAGAGATAACGATATTTTTCAAGCCAAATTTAATTCCCCTAGAAGTGTGTGGATGCCACTCCTACTAGAAGTTCATGCATAACTAGTGAAATTCCATAATTGTGGAACGTAATGTCCTTAACCATTCAATACTAAATTCAATGTCAAAACAACTTGTTTCAATTTCAAGCATGTATTCTTTCATGGAATAATCACCCATTTGAAGCCTTACATTTTCACAATCACCATTACATTTAATAGAACCTGTAATAGTGATCTTCAATTAAAAAAATTTCACAACATAGATGTAAAAATATATTTCTTTGGATACACATAATTGAATGAATTTGTGCATTCCATCATACTCAATTGATTTAATGAATTTGCAGTGTTTGAATCAGTTAATCAATTTGATGGTTTAGGGGTATAGATAATAATAAAGGCATGAAAGGATATTTCTAGTTCCACATTCTATGGAGTATATGAGAGAATGTATTCAAGATATGGAGGAATATTCTCGAAACTCATATATTGATCTTAATCAATATAAATTTTATCTAAAATTCCATAAAGTTTTTACTCTATACATTTTTCCTAAGAAAATATTTCTCATTATAGTAGTACTAGAAACCTTTAAGTTTCTCCTCCAATTTTTTTTCTTAGGTTAACATGTGTATTTTTAGGGGTGGAGAATACAAATATACATTTGTAGAAGTGGTGGAGAGAATTGTGTAATAGGTGTAGGGAATAGATGGAATTTTTTGAATTTGATAAATTGCCAGCATTTAGGATTCTTTGACTCTTTAAGAGGCTTCCAACCAAGTACTAGGATGAGCCATTAAGACTTGTGCAAGTATCTCTTCTTTCAAACCAATAATAAATAATTCCTCAAAAAAGGTTTAAGATTTCCCTTTGATGTATATGGAAATTTTCTTAAAAGAAGATATGGATTCTTTAACTAAACAAAATTGTTTAAGCTCTGCTAGTTGTCCCAAATACTAAGGGTCTAATTGGAAATGTCCATAAAGGTATAATAAAAATATTTTCTAACCATGATAATGCCTTTATGAGTTATTGTTTGATTGTGACCATATCCAACATTAAAGATCTAAATATAAGACTCTCATAATGACTCATGAATTCATTTGTGATTCCATGCAGGGAAAATCAATTTTCTATCTAAATTATCTAACATGTACAGTTAGTTCCACCAACTTTTGTTGAGATATACTTTAGGAATTTTATGGCACAGGTAAATCCCTAGACCATAAAAATGAGGGGTTTAATGATGCCTCGTTGGATTAGATGATTCAATTCTTTCCTTTTAGGATGACTAGTTCTTCCATTGATAACTTGAGCATTGTGAAGAAAGGATCTAACTTTTTATCACCGTGAGTTTGGACATCTGGTCAAGTAATGGCTCTAGGCTTACTTGATTGTCATGGATACCATGAATATTTTTCTTATCATGGTAATTGGTGTAGGATATCTTACATTGTAACTCATAACATGTACTTTCCTAATAAGAGACATATGTGGATATTTTTACACCTTGAGTGGTAGATGTAAATATGTGGGGATACGAGATAAAGGTTACTAGACAATGGTACAAATATGACCAACATTGTGTTCTAGGTTTATTAAGATAACTGTTTAGTAGTGGGGTGAGCAGGTTTGACAAGTTCGGGTTTGACAAGTTCCTAAGTTATTGTCATTTTGTACCTGTTATAAGCCATTTATAATGTACAAGGACAAACTAAACCTTATCCATCAAAGATCTTATAGTTTTCTATATGCTTGTCTTGAATTACCATACTAAGAAATGTTTCCATTTCGAGATGTAGGGTGATGGAATGGAGAAAATGCAGTCCTCTGTTTCTGGATTTCCCATGATCGGGAAACCATTTCAGAGATCTACCACCAATTTTAGAATCAGAATGGTATATTCGATCCCAAAACCCCCTTGCTTCTAAATGCAGAATCTTGTTTATGAATTCCATGGTAGCTGCATAAGAAAAGTTAGATATTGATACTAAACCAAACAACCAATGGTGTTTGGATGAATATGCCCTCTAAACACCTCCACGATGATGGGGAAGCCATTGTTGTGGTTCTATTTCCATAGGTAGCCTACCAACAAAACACAATACCAAGACTCAAAGAAACATAGGGAATAAACGATTGTTGGTCCCTCCTTCAAACGACCGAGCAGGCATAAGAGGAATATATGAAAATACTAGAATATTAAGTGAATTTTGACTGCTGAATAAAAACACCTCCATAGAGGCCAAGCAAACATGTTGAGGATAACTTGCAGAAGGGAAAGCAACCCAAAAATAAGGCTACTTTATCGATTGAAAAATACTTGGAGGAATGTAAATAGATTGTGGTTGCATAAGACTGGTTGCTCTCTAATAGACACAGGCTCACAACAAAATACCTTCATTGAGACCTAGATAACTTGAAAACCAAAACATGACAGGGTTTGCGTGCTTTGATAAATGAGAAGGTGAGAGATGGAAATATACCTAATAGAACTAGACCGAAAAAGTTTTTTGATACCATACACCACATACCAACACTTTGCAACTCAATGAAATGATCGTTGGTTCAGAACTTTGGGAGGTTGCAGAAGGAAGTACTGCAGCTAGTTCAAACAAGGGACCTGAACCAAAATTGTGTAAAAATAACACAACAACAAATGGACACCATAGATAGTGAAGAAACAAGTTTAGGAACCAGCATAGTTTCCCACTATAACAAGTTAAGCGAAATATGAGTACCTAATGATGCAATATGGGAGAGTTCTGAACTAGTAAGAGAGGTTGAGGAATTGAGAAAATACCCAGGTTATCCGTCATATCATCCACTACAACCTCTTTAGGTTGAGACCATGAATAACAACATAACCTCTTCAATTCAAGAATGTAGACCATGTGATAACCATTTTTCTGCCAGCCCAACCCAATGAATAAGTCCATATAAATAGCTATCTGTGCAAGGTCATGACTACCATAGTTAAAACATTTTGTCTGCATATTCCTTAGCATTATGTAAGTGTAATGCGAACTCCATGTTATCCCCATCCCAAAACAGTGACCCAGAATGAGGTCATAAATGAACATTCATTTATTATCAGAGGTCCTATGATAACCAATCCACCATGGGAGATAGGTTCCATGCTTGTGCAAATGAGAGGGGTTATGTTAACCAAACAAATGATCCAAATGAAAAATTTAACCCTTTGCATGCGACCTTAGTGCGATGAGAACCTGGTTGGTGGCTCCCATGGTGTGAGTTGAGGATGTGCCATGCACGGCCCATGTGGAACCATATGGAGAGCTTAGCTTTCTCTACGAGGTTTGCCACCTCCAATACCATACAAATTCTTTGCATGCAAATTATTATGCCCACTAGAAAATGGGTGTCGAAGTGAGACGACATGTAAGAGACTATTGCTATTCTGACAACTTGGTAAGAGCCCCATTAGGGAACCTAGGATAAATATCATGGTTGTTAATATGAATCATCATTATTGTTTTTTGATACACATTATGATTTCTTTGTTGAAAATTTTATTTATAATTTCTTTTAAGATATATGCAATACTACTATTTTTTTATTTCTTTTTTCTTTTTATTAGTTTTTAAATTAGGGGACATTATTTATTATTATTATTATTATTATTATTATGATTTAATCTAAAATTTCACTACAAACATCCATTTAATGCATTGGATAATGAATTAATATTAATAATTTTTTAATTATAAAATTAATTAGAAAAAAAAAAATGTAGAAATTAAATTATAATCATAATCATATTATGACTTACAATTTTTATGATGATGATTATTAGCCTCGACTAAGGCTCAAACCTTAAAAAGGTGAGAGATTATTAGGTTTTCTCTATATTTTTTCTCAATAAGTCAAGAAATCTTGTAGTGTGACAAATATTTTGAAAATTAGATCACATGAGTCTATAAGATGATTAATACAAGGAAAGTGATTTTCATCTTCAACTCTCTTCGTATGGAAATGATGACAATCATTTTTATCCCATTGTGTTTTTCCTATTGAAAAATGCTAAGTTTCACTCTAAAAATCATGCAAAATTATTTTTATTTTATGAGTGTTCATGAAATTTTTCGCAATGGTACATAATATAATAAACTATGTGCATTTGTAGGAGATGTCTAAAGTTTCTGTTTATCACTCTAAGAATAATCAAAGACTTAAGAAACTACATAATAAAATGATGCTAAAGTGGAATAAATAGGTAATAAAATTAAGCATTCAAAGGAGGGGGAAATGGTTGAGGAATAGATAAAAGAATGATTAATTAATTAAAATATAAAAAGAAGGAAGAAAAATTAAGAGGGAAAGAAAGAACATGAAAAGGAAATATTAAAGATAATAAGGGCTTTTTAAGTCCTCGCATCTTAAATATTTCATTTATATCTTCTTGTTTTTCCTTCTAAATTTTCTTTGTTTTGAAAAAATTATTTTCTTACCTATTTATTACCATACTTGTGTTGGAATTTGTAACTAGGTTTGGTCATCATAATCATATTTATACTTATGTCATTTTTTATTTGATGTAAAAACAAAAAGAAGAAAAGAGAAATTATTTTTCAAGCATGGGTTTCATGTTCAAGTCAAATTATTATTTTATTGAAGAATGTTCTTCATGTTAATTATTATTTGTATTGGTAAAATTCAAAGGCTTATTTATAGTCTAGAAAAATAATTTTTAAATATGTAATTTGGGTCAAATTTGCCTCCAGATGCCAAGTCGTCCCTGCCGCAGAAGACATGTCTATTTGAACCCATCCAGAAAGCATAAATAGAGGAAGAGTTAAGTTCATTTGAACAAACACAATTCACCTGATTTATTCTGAAATATTTTATAAGGAAGGAGGGCTTTGAAATTGAATAAGGATTTATCTTAAGCTTAGATTTATGGAAGTTATGGCTTGATGTATCTCTTGTTGAAGATCTATTTCTTATGATGTACATTTTTTGGTCTCTTTATGTTGATGAATTTCCTATTGGGAGGAGGGCTTGACTTGGCATATTGATGGTTGCAGTCCTTTATTTTTCATGGGTATTAGAGATCTCACTCTGATTTGATTCTATAAGAAGATAATTTTTCTTCTTTTTCCCCTTGGCGGGGTTTTGTCCTAGCTTGAAGCCTATATGTTGTGTTCATTGTATTCTTTTGATCTTCATGTTTTGTACATTTGATATTTGTTTGATGAAGAAGATATAATAAACAATAATAAAAAACCAACAACATTCACAAGCAATTATCAAGGAGGAGAAATCTACCCTAATTCATGAGCCTCTAGATTTTTCAAGATGGTATGAGAGGCAAGCTTTGAAGGAGGTATGGAGATCACTTTGTTGCATTTGGATTATAGGAGCTCATATATTCTCTATGTTGTAGTTCATTTATACTCCTGAACAACATTATAGTGATTGCTGACAAATGTTACAAGATCACATCACAGAGATTGGATCATTTATAATACAATGGCTTATCTCTGAGGATTTGTTTTACAGTAACTCATCCTTGTGTGACTTTCATATATTACAATGTTTTGTATTTATCATTCTCTGTGATATTTCAGTGTGATCAACACCACATGTCCACAAAAAAAATATTTATATGATACTTATCCATATAACATTTTTTTAATTAATGAATTTAATTAAATGCTAGTAAAAACAACATAACTATTTTGGAAATAAATCTTAGCCTGTTTTTGTATACTACTAAGAATATTATATAATATTTTATGGAATATAAATCTTTAACACCCATCAAATAATTATTGATAATTAAATTAAAAATGTGGAAGACTTCTTCAAAAATAGACATTGATAATTGAATTAAAACTATATGCCTTCTTCAAAAATAGACATGCATTTTGGAATAAATAACTAAATGATAAATTTATTTTAAATTATTTTTTAGTACTACTTATAAAAATATTTAATATAGGAGTTAATCAAATATACATTTAAAAAGAAATGTAACAAGATTCTTAACTACGGAGATTTTTAACCTGAAAATAGGTTTTGTTATAATACTATAGGCTCATGCAAAGAATTATCAATACCATGTGCCCAAAAAACCATAACCCATTTCATATGCACTTGTTCATATGATTTTTTCCCTTTTTATTGATCATTTTAATCAAATGGGTAGACAAAACATAACTACTTTTGAGATAAATCTCAACCTTTGATAACTACCATCACATAATAATTATTTATAATTAAATTAAAATTATGGAAACCCTATTCCAAAATAAACACACCTATTAATTGAAATATTAATTTATTTATGGTAAATATTGAAAACCATTTGTAATTTAAAAATTGAAAATTATATATAAAAAACAATTTAATCTAATTAATTTTGATGAATTTTCCTACCCAATTATTTTAATTACGATTATATTCCAATAATAATTCCATTTTAATTAATTTAATTTGACTCTAATTCCATAAAAAATTCTATTACGTAATTCAATATAATTATTTGTAAAGGAAATATGTACATATCCTTGTTCTTTAAATGGAGAAAACCTTATGGTCTATTTTTTAAAATAGTAGGTTATATTTTTCATATACAAGTATAAAGACACATTAAATTCAGATTTATCAAGTACGGAGAGGGATCAAATTTAAGGATCTGTGTAGCTTCTTTAATCATTCAATATGAATAAATTAATACATGACATGGAATTAAATGATATGATACAGAAAAAATACACTTAAAAATCTCTTGGTTTTTTTCATAAATATATAATTATTTAATTTCATTTAGTTTTTAATTTAATATTATATTTTTCATGATTACAACTCTTTCATATTGGACTATAAAACACTTCAATAATCAATACATAAAACACTTCAATAATCAATACATAAATCTATGTACATGTCGAGATAAGTAAATAATGCTATCTAACCAACAAGAATTATATATGAAATAAAAATATTGAATTATGTATGTTGTTATCAAATCCCCCAAACTTGTGGACATTGACTAAATATAGGGATGAACCTAATGAGGTAATTAATGTGAGGTTCAAAACAATTCCGTCAATTTACAAGTGTTATTAACATTTGGTACTTTCCTATGGTGGATATGCTTCACTTGATTTTGTAGGGGTTATATTTTTATATTCTTGTTGCATCTTTGATGTTAGATGTTAGATTTTAGAAGTAAATATTTTTTAAATTCAATTTTTTTTTATATTCCAATTTTGTTTACCAATATTTTGTTAGATAAAAGAAAATTATAATATACATATCACATTAAAACATCATATAAATAATGGTTATAAAGTAACACCTATTCTATCTATATATTAAAATAATGACTTATAACTATATTTAAAATTTAATTAAAATATATCAAAATTAATATTTGCAAAAAAAGATTCTCAATGGTGAATATCTAGCCATTGTACATGGATTATGATTACTTACAAGCAGGTTAATTAACACACGTGTTAATACGTGACTGATCAATACCACAAGCCAAAAACACAAAACTCAATATAATATATCTATATACTAATATATATATATAATATATATATATATATTTATTTTGATTTAATTTTATAACATTTTTTAATAAACTTAATAACTATAATAAAGATCAATTTAACAAAATCCTTAAACCAGATATCACCTCATTTACTAGGTCATTATGGACTAATAAAAGATTTTTTACAAACCAAGGGCCAATACCATGGCTATCAGTATGTTTGCCTCAAACTATAACTCATTTCGAAAATCAATTAATTTTATAAATAATTTTATTTTAATTTTATTTATATATATATTTTAAATTAAATCTAAAAGCAAAAATCAATGGGGAGATGTCGTAGTGGTGTACATGTTTGTAAACATTTATATGTGGACCCAATTAAAAAATAAATAGCCTAGATCCAGGTGTACATGTTTGTAAACATTTACATGTGGATTCAATTAAAAAATAACTAGCCTAGATCCATGTTTAACTCAAAGATAAGAGAAATCAAATCTCTTCTCACTCTAAAATAGGTTTGCAATTAAATTGATGCGTGAAGGTAGACTTAGCACTCAAATGGCTGCTCGTAGTTGGCTCTCTTGTCCCACAAACAAGGGGAGTCTCACACAGAAATTTGGTGTCTATCGAACTTAAAATTAGATAATAATAATAATAGGTACCCACACCAACTCTCATCATTAACTCTACTCATAACTATCATTACTCTGTGATAATCACTAAGATTTTGTTGACAACAAACTTTTGGGTATATGGTGAAAGAAATAAGTATGAAATAATTTAATAAAAAATATATATATATATATAACCTTTATTTTACTATAAATAAAAATATTTAAATATTAATATAAATTTTTTATATTATTTTTGTTTTAAGAATAAAATAATAATTTTATTATTTTATAAAATATCAATAAGTAAATTTTAAGTGTACTGTAATATCACTTTAAGAATTTTAATTTAGTTTATTACATTTAATAATTAAACGATAAGGATTTAATTTTTATATAGCATTTATAATATATTTCTCATAATAGAGAGGGATAGAGGGTAAAGATTTCTCTCAAAAGTAATGGTGCAATTTGGTTTTAATAGTAATTTTTTCTCCACATTCCAATATCTTTTATTTCCAATCTAGATTTTGAAGGTAGAAACAGATTTATGTTAAATTAGGGTATGTTCTATGCTAAGAGAAATTTACCTCAATTCTTCTTATTAGCCCAATGTCAATTTCCATTATAACAATCACATTAACATGAGAGTAAAATGCCGATAGAACATAAATGAAATCAACATAAGACAAGCCATGACAACAGACACAAGATCTGGTGCTAGCCAGGGACAAACCCCAATGCAGGGAAACCCTTTGATCAATTCTTGTATATTATTCAATAATTCAACAGAGAGAGAGATAGTAAAATATCACAAATATGTGATTTATAACAGCAGTAATGAAACCCTTGAGCAACAACAGGAAAGGTGATCAATCAGCTCCCAAATGTGCTTAAGACAACCTAGGAGAACTCGGTCTCCAATAGCACTGATAGCAGCCCAAAACAGTTAATGTAATATGGTCAAAACAGAAGTCAATGCTACAACATACAGAAGCCAACCCTAACTAGTCAACGTTGTCCAAAATGAGCTTTCCAATAATTCAACGCATGCTATCCCTAGCCCAGGAGAGGCTGCCCACACAAAGCCACAGTCAATGGAGGAAATACATTGGCCAACGCAAGCCTAAATCACCCCAAACAAGATTGATGTACCTTCCGGCATCCTTGCTTCCCTAACTGCGTCCTCTCACAATGATGCCCTAGCTACATCCCCTTTCCCACGTGAGAGTTTCATCCTCTTTCCTTTTCATACCCAAGAGACAAGGAGGGAGAAGAGATGTGAGGATGAGATGAGTAATCTAATGCCTCAAGGTCTCCTCTATTTATATCCCACGTTGATGTTTAGCTGGGGGTGTGAAACACTATTTTACATGCTGGCCAACCTTGACAAATTGTCAAGGAATACAAATAAATTCATATCTCCATGAATACATGTCAGAATCAGATGATCGTTAGATGAATCCTACACCTATCGATGAGAGAAATCCAAGAAAAATATCAGCTACCATAAATAAGATGACCCACATGGAGTCTGGCCCTAGTTTCAAATTTTAACATTGTTAGGTCCCTATACTACTACTATAACCCCTTATTATTATTAGTCCAACCCCCTTATTATATTGTTGTGCCCATGTAGTACCCATATTGTTATAATTGTGCCCCATAGAAGCCCACTATTGTTATTGTTGTGCCCTTACATTATTATTGTTATGTCGACTCTGATTATATTATGACCTCTTAGACACCTATATATAGAAAGGAGGTCTTGTCATTTGTATCATCCAAGAATTTTTCATTTTTGTAATGTAAAGGATGTTCCCCCTCAAAGAGGCTTATTTTGAAGGTGTTCATCTATACTTTCTTCTATTTTGTATGTTGGTTTCATAACATTTGGTATCAAATCTTTGGATTTTAGGGTTTCGCTTCTCCAAACACGTTATCGTGGCATTTTCGCTATACCATTTTTTTTGCACATTTCAGAAGCTAAAACAACAACCCATTTGAGACTAGATCTTTCCGAACCTCGGGTCTAAATTTCAGATCTTGTCTCACTATAGTTTCGAAGATATCATCTGAGGAAGTTAGGGTTTTTGGAAGCTCCAGAATTTCATCTAAAATAGGTCGTCGTGGGATATTCGCTATAACTATTTCGCTACGAATTTTCAGATGCTAAAAGAAAAACCTGTTTGAGAAGAAATCGGTGTGAACCTTGACTCCAAATTTCAGATCTTTTCTTGCTAAATTGTCAGATATATGATCTGAAGAAGTTAGGGTTTTTACAGACTCTCGAATTACATCTTAAATAGGTGACCTTGGGAAAATCATCATAACTTTCTCTCTGAGCATCAAATTGAAATTTCATAAGAAGTTATAGAAAGAGGATAGAATGTATTTAGTTTGGGTATGATTTTTAGAACCCAAGGTTGAAACAGTGACACATGGAATGTTGTACAAGTTCACTCTACTGAAATAGTATATAATTAGGTCATCGCATGAGATTGGGGATAAATATTTCTTCAGGAATCCAATTGCGATCAGAATTGTGGAGTTACAAAGAGGACTCAAAGTGCTATTATAGGATGAAATTTCAAAACTTAAAGATCCTAAATTATAGAGTTACAGTCATTTCAAGATTGAGATCCTAAAATCAAGGAAAAACAAGATGAGGAAGTTTGATGGCAAGGATCCTATAAATTGGATACTACAGATGGAGAAATATTTTGATCTACATGGTATACCACTGTAACAGAAGGTACGTATTGCATCTAATTATTTAGAACCAAATCAATTTTTATGGTATAATGGGCTTTGTTCTCGTAAACTACTTCTCATGTGGTCAATTTTCATGGAGGAAATGATAGCACATTCTGAGGGTACAAAGAGAAACACCTTCTCTAGCCAATTGATAAATCTCAAATAAAAGGGTTCAATGGCAGAACACATTGAGGGCTTTCAAAAATTGAATATAACGGTAAATGATATTCTAGAGAAACAAAAGATAAATCGTTTTATCTATGCCATGGAAGCTGATATCGATGGTATGAAATCATATTGGAAGAAAGGCATGGAAGATGTTAAGAAAGACATGGAAGGTTTGAAGGAAGGTGGGACAAAGTTGCTACAAGAAAGGCCTCCTAATGACGAAATGGATCAAGAAATGTTAAAAGAAGAGGATATACATTAGAAACCAACCCTATAGAAAGAAAAAATGAATCCAACCATATCTAGTATTGATATGGTAGGAATTAGCACTCGTCAAACTCTCAAGATAGAAAGACATATCAAGAAGAAGAAGGTTCAAGTAGTGAAATATCATGAAGAAAAGTTTCAAGAAACATCAAAAGAAAAGGACACTCACCAGGAACCAACCGTAGAGAAAAAAGAAATGAATCCAACCATATCTTATAATGCATTGGTAGGAATTACGGCTCCTCAAACTATAAAGGTAGAAGGACATATCAAGAATAAAAAGGTAATAGTGTTGATTGATTCAAGTAGTACCCATAATCTTTTTCATTGTAAGATAGCCAAGGAATTGAAGTGCGTCCTATATCCAGCACGAGAGTGTCAAGTGATTGTTGTAAGTGGAGGAACCATAAATTGCTTTAGAAAGTGACATAATATCAAGCTATCCAAAGGAGACTATGTATTGAATAGCGGAATTCTTTCCATTCCAATGGGTCGTGCTGATGTTGTACTAGGAGTCCAGTGGCTATAATCCTTGGGTACAATAGCTTTTAATTTTCAAGAACTTTTGATGAAATTTTCTTCGAAAGGAAAGGAAGTTTAATTAAGGGGTATCACAGGGAAACCAGGAAAGATAATCAGCTCTATCGGAATGACAAAGCTTCTAAAGAAAGAACAATGGGGCATAATTGCACAATTATGTTCGCTAATGGTTCCAACATGGAAATCATCTATTTCTCCATATCTCCAAAAAGTCTTGAACAATCGTTCCAAGGTATTTGACACTCCCAAAGGTCTCCCACGTATTCATGATCATGATCATGCTACTCATTTGATTCCACGAAGTGTTCCTCCAAACATCAGGCCTTATAGATATCCATATGCCCAAAGGAGTGAAATTGAACATATGGTTGCAGAAATGGTAGAGGTTCGTATAATTATCCAACCAAATTTCATAAAAAAAGAAAGGGATGAATGGAAGAATGGCAAACAAGGGTGGGAACTCATTCATAAGTTGTCGAAGATCCCAGTTCCAACAATATTGCTAGAACTTGAAAAGGAAAGAAAATTCATGTTGGAACTTGAAGCATTCATAGAATCGAGAAGTCAACAGTTACGAAATCAATCAATTTCAGAGTATCTCGTCAAGTGGAAGAACTTACCCACTAAATATTCCACATGGAAGGATGATAATTTTATACAGAAGCATCAAAAACTACTCAAGCATTGAGGACAATACTTTTTGAAGGATAGGGGCATGTTAGGTCCCTATACTACTACTGTAACCCCTTATTATTATTAGTGCACCCCCCTTATTATATTGTTGTGCCCATGTAGTACCCATATTGTTATTATTGTGCCCCATAGAAGCCCACTATTGTTATTGTTGTGCCCTTACATTATTATTGTTATGTCGGCTGTGATTATATTATGACCCCTTAGACTCCTATATATAGAAAGGAGGTCTTGTAATTTGTATCATCCAAAAAAATTTCATTTGTGTAATGTAAAGGAGGTTTCCCCCTCGAAGAGGCTTATTTCTAAGGTCTTCATCTATCTTCTCTATCCTTTTTAAGTTGGTTTCATAACAAACACTCCCTCTCAACTAGGGAGAACTCCATCTGCTAATCCATCTATCTGTTGATAGTATCTCAGCCTTCAAATGCATTTCCCTGCACTTCTCTGCTTTGTTGTGCTAAACTATGAAGAAGATGAAATGATAGAGAATGTATCATACCATCCTCTACTGAACCGAAGTCAATCCCAGATAAAAGAGAGTGGCAAATAGCACTCTTACTGACCCAAAGTCAATCCCAATGAACAGAGTGTGTCATACCACTCTTACTGACCCGAAGTCAGTTCCAAAAGGCAGTGAGTTATATCAGTCTTATTGACCCAAATTCAATTCCAATTGATCCAAAATCAATTTCATCCTATCATAGGGAGTATGGTAGATACACGATGCGTCCATTGGTACTACTATGGTCCTTATCCGCATTTCCCTACTCATTGGCCAAATGAGAGGTACTTCCCATGCATCACAGACTACATTGTAGGATGTCTTAGTAGGAGAAGCATGAACCATTCTTCATGCCTACATGTCACCATGGGGTATCAAAGAGGAACCATTCACCCTGTACACAACGCACAACTAGGGGAGGGTCAGTCACCCTATGGTTGCTTGTCACTCCAAGAAGTACCCCAAGCCCCCAGGAGCTCCCAGAGTTTAATGTATGCATCACATAGGACCCTCATAAAAGGGTCTCTCAATGACTCCTAGTAGTACTCGGAAAGACAAGAAATTGACCTTTCCTAGGGCCTTCGTCAAAATATCAGTGACCTGCTCATCTGTCCCAAAATGATGGAGCCTTATTGCTCCTCGTTGTACCATATCCCAATTAAAGTGGTACCTGATATCGATGTGCTTGGAGCGATCATGAGATACGTGATTCTCTGATAAATGAATCCCACTCTAGTTGTTGCAAAGGGTCACGGTAGTATCCAACCTATGTCCAAACATCTCACTAAAGAGATTCCTCAACTAAGCAGCCTCACAGGAGGCCATACTCACAACAATATACTCTACCTCAGCAATGCTCAAAGCCACCGACTTCTGCTTCCTACTCATCGAGGAGATCGATGTAGAACCTGAAGACAAACAACACCTAGAAGTGCTCTTTCAGTCCACCACACTTCCTGCCTAATCAGCATCAGAATATCCATGTAGCCTCACATCTCCGGAAATGTATCTTAACCTATGAGTGATTGTGCCCCAAAATATCTCAGAATATTCTTAGCACCAATCTAATGTGAGTGATGAGGCTCAACCATATATTGGATCAATGTGTTGACTGCAAAACATATATCTGGATGTGGGTTCACCAATAACATCAATGCTCCTATGAGTTGATGATATTTAGAAGCATAACCCAATACAGGTCTGACATCACTACCACATAACTTCTTGAAGTTAAGCTCCATCACGGTAGTCATGGGCTTGTAGTCCACCATAACAAATCTCTCCAAAATTTTCACCACATATTTTCCTTGAGATAGGAAAATCTCTCGTGGATTTTCCCAAACCTCGAGTCCTAGGAAATAGTGCGTCAGTCCTAGGTTCTTCATCTCAAATTCGGAAGCCAACTCCCTCTTACATTTGTGAATGAGAGGGTCTGCCCATGTCAAAAAGAGGTTGTCAACATATAGCACCAGTATGAGAAGCTTATCATCCTCAACCTTAAAGTAAAATTTTGGATAGGCTTCACTCCCAATGAATCCTATCTTCATCAAGTAGCTATCGATCCTCTCATACCAAGCTCGGGATTCTTGCTTCAGCCCATAGAGATATTTCTTCAACTTGCATACGTGAGATTCCCAATTATGAATCTCAAACCCCTCGGGTTGTTCCACACAAATTTCTTCTTTAATCGAACCATGCAAGAATGCGGTCTTGACATCCATCTGATGTAGGTTCCATCCTTGAGAAGTGGCAAGGGCTATGATCGAGTGGATAGTGGTGTACCGGGAAACGGGTGAAAATATCTCATCATAATCTACACCTTCCTTTTGAGAGAAGTCTCGAGCAACAAAGTGAGCCTTATACTTTTCAGCACTCCCATCGGCTCCATGCTTTATTTTGTAAAGCCACTTTGAGGTGACAATTGTTTTGTCCTAGGGTCTAGGGGCCACATCCTAGACATAATTCTTCATGATGGACTCATATTCCTCATTCATAGCATCCTTCCATACTTGATTCTTCATGCCTTCTTCGAACGATGAAGACTCATTTTGAATGATGGTGCTCATAATGGTCAAGTATCCCTAATACCTAGTTGGCTTCTTACTTTCACTGAAAGTCCCTTTCGGTGCAATACATCCTTTGGCATCATCAAGTGTCCCCTAAGCAATGAGGGCCTCTTCCATGGAAAATTTTAGGGGCTAATGTTCGCTTAGTGGGATAATTTTCCATGGTTTTTCCACAAAAAAGATTCATCAAATTCCAGTTTTTATAAAAGATGATTCGCCCAAATTTTCGAATATAGAATTATTTTACCTTAACAATTGCCAACATTATATAGAGACTATATATATAATCATTATAAATTTGAATAATTTTAGAAATATATCATTAAACATTTTATATTTTGCATATTAGTGATTATTGAGATCCGCCAATGTTATTAAACTTCAAGAAAACTTTCCATCCATTAAATTTTGCTTGGCCTCTTCCTAGAAGAGGAAGGCTCTTGCAGAGGGGGATCAATAGGATCCATATGTTCTTCCACATTGAGCATCATCTCATCTTCCTTTTCATCTGACTTCCTAGTGTAAACTTCTTTATCTTTCCTTAGAATAGGAATATTTTCATCCTTGCTAAGAACCATATCTTCGTCAAAGGTGACATCATGACTTATCTTGACTTCGCTTTAACCAGCAACATAGATTCTATAGCCCTTAGAATTTTTGCTATAGCCCACAAAGATTCCCTTCTTTCCAGATGCACCCAATTTGTTTCTTTTCTCTTTCAGAACATGAAAATATACGGGACTTCTAAAAATTCTAAAATGAGAGACATCAGGTTTCTTACCAGTGAACATCTCTTCAGGGGTCTTGGAATCCAATGCTTGATGAGGGCACCAGTTTTTAACATATACGGCGGTATTTGCAGCTTCGGCCAATAGAAACTTCAGAAGCCTTTGGTCATGGATCATGGAACCAACAACTTCCATAATCGTAAGATTCTCCCTTTCCACCACACCATTCTACTCAGGAGTGTATGGTGTTTTTGCCTCCCTCTGAATGTGAGCTTCCTTGTAGAAGTCATGGAACTCATTAGATTCATACTCGGTCCCATTATCAGTCCTTAAGGTCTTGATCCTCTTCTTGATTTGATTCTCGACCAAGGCTTTGAAGTGATGGAACTAGGAGAACACTTCATCCATCTTTTTCAAGAAGTATATCTAAGTCTTGCGAGAATAATCATCAGTAAGAGTGAGATAATATGAATATCCTTCCAAATAGTTCACGGGCATCATAACAGATATGTCAGAGTGAACCAACTGCAAAATGTTGGAGGTATTACTATGGCTTGAGGGGAATGGTCCCCTTTTAAGCTTCTCTTCGGCACACCATGGACATACACCTTCTTTCTCTGCTTTAAAGTCGGGCATCCCGGCCACCATCTGTCTCACATCGAGTAGAGCCTTATAATGAAGGTGGGAAAACCTCTGGTGCCATAGTTCAGTTTGTAGAGTTTTGTTGCAAGACATGACTCCCAACAGAATTCCTTCGACTTGATCTAAAGATTCAACTCAAAACCCAAGAGTGAAAGCATCTTTAAAATTATTTTTCCACACACGTACCTTGCCATCGATGAAGGCCACCTTGTAGCCTTTGTCTTCCATTGTCGAAATGGACACTAGGTTCTTCTTGAGATCAGGTACATATAAGACCTCTTGCAAATGAATTGTGTTACCCTGATTTAGTTGAAGAGTAAAATTCCCTACACCCTTGACAGGATAGGTGGAATTATCTCCAAGAATAATCTCCAAATTGTCTCCTTCTCTATTAGATTAGAGAGAGCTTCCTTGTAACTAGCAAAGTGTCTTGATGCACCACCATCAATAAGCCAATTTTCCAACGAGTTCGGAGAAGAGGTAATGGAGAGGGCCAATATCAAATAATACTCATCTTTCTTATTGTTAACAACATTTGATTCATACCTTGAGTTCCTTGCTTTCTTTGAGGGTTGACCACTTCCTTGATTTCTGGCATTCCTCTTTCCTTTTGCATTGAACTTGCCATTCCTTTGATTGTGGTTTGACTTGCCCTGAAGTGATTTTTGTCATCTTCATGAGATGTGTCCTTCCTATTTGCACACTCCCTCACATAGTGGCCAAATTTATTTCAAGCGAAGCATCTTCCCTTCCTTCCACCCTTCGATTTGGTCTTCCCTTTGAAGTGATCTTTAGACCTAGAATTATTTCTCCTTTTGGCTTGAGAGGAGAAAGCAGTGGGATTGCCTTTAGTTGAAATCATTTCTTGCTCCACCATCCTTGTCTCTTCTTGAATGCATCTTGCCTTCAATTCCTCAAATCCAGGAATTCGATCGTTGTTGATAAGAGTGGTTCTAAATACATACCATTCGAATGGGAGTTCTCCAATAGTAGTGATAGTTAGTTCCCTGTTAGTAATGACTTCTCCAATCGATATGAGAACATTCTTGATCTCAGTGATCCTTAAGAAGTAGGATTGAATATCCTCGTCCTTGCCCTCTTTAATATCCTTCAGCTTATTTTTGAGGAAGAAAACTTGATTTGCATCATTACCTTTAAACAAGCTTACTAGTCTATCGTAGATCTCCTTGGAGGTGGTCAACTTGGAAACATAGGCCACCAAACGCTTGTCAATTGAGTCCTGGATGATCTTCTTTGCTTTCATTTCACCCTTGGTGTACTTGTTCCTTGTAGCAATTGGTGCATTTGATGGAGGCTCCATCATTCTGCCTCTCACATAGTCCAAAACTTCCTACTCTTCCAATTTCAGATCAAGGGACATCTTCCTTCTGTGATAGTTAGACTTCTCACGAAGCTTGTCTTCGGTGGGGAAGTGTGATGACGAACCCATGAAGCCTTTTGTATTTTTCCAACTGTCTTTGCTGATTGCTCTTACTCTTGCTTGGCCTTTGTCTTCACCTCAGTTCTGATACCATGTTAAATTATGGTATGTTCTATGCTGAGAGCAATTTACTTCAATTCTTCTTATTAGCCCAATGTCAATTTCCAGTACAGCAATCACATTAACATGAAAGTAAAACACTGATACAACATAAATGAAATCAACAGAAGACAAGCCAAGACAAGAGACATAAGATGTGGTGGTAGCTAGGGGCAAACCCCAATGCGGAGAAACCCTTTAATCAATTCTTCTATATTCTTCAATAATTCAACAGAGAGAGAGAGAGATACTACAATATCACAAATATGTGAGTTTCAACAATAGTAATGAAACCCTTAAACAACAATAGCAAGGGTGATCAATCAGCTCCCAAATGTGCCCAAGACAACCTAGGAGAATTCGGTCTCCAACAACAGTGATAGCAACCCAAAAAAATCAATGTAATATGGTCAAAACAACAGTGAATGCTACATCATACTGCAACTAGCCCTAACCAGTCAACGTTGTCCAAAATGAGCTCTCCAACAAGTCAACACAGGTGTCCCTAGCCTAGGAGAGGCTACCCACACAAAGCCGCAGTCAATGAAGGAAATACGTTGGTCAATGCAGGCCTAAATCACCCCAAACAAGATTGTTGTACCTTCCTACATCCTTTCTGCCCTAACTGCGTCCTCTCATAATGATGCCCTAGTTGCATCCTCTTTCCCACGTGACAGTTTCCTTCTCTTTCCTTTTTATACCCAAGAGACAAGGAGAGAGAAGAGATGTGAGGATGAGATGATTGATCTAATGCCTCAAGGACTCCTCTATTTATATCCCATTTTGAGGTTTAGCTGGGGGTGTACAAGACTATTTTACATGCTGGCCGACCTTTACAAATTGTCAAGAAATACAAATAAATCCATATCTCCTTGAATACATTTCAGAATTGGATGATCATTAGATCAATCCTACACCTCTCAATGAGAGGAATTCAAGAAAAATATCAACTGCCATAAATAAGATGACCCACATGGAGTTTGGCCCTAGTTGTCAATTTAACAATTTAGCAATCTCAAAAAGTTAGGGGCACCCCAAATTCTATAGTTTGACAATTGTAACCTAGATTTCTAAAAAAATCCAACTGAAATTTTCAAAAAACCATGGTCGAGAAATCTATATTTTTAGGGAGAATTTGTGACCTACTTAAACTAAAAAAAGTAATTAAACTCTTTCTTTTTTCTTTTCAATTTAT
>APFE030732823.1:83833-101004 GCA_000404065.3 Pinus taeda | reverse complement strand
ACAGGCAAATCACTGAAAACAAAAATTGCACGAATATATAAGCCATTCAAAACGTTTAAACGATGGGAGAAGAGAAAGAGTACGTGAATAAGCAATCGCTGTGTTACCCAAGATCTGCGGGTAACGAGATTCCGCGGGTTGTATGAGATTCCACGCGAAGAGATTACTGAGGATGAGTGTGACTACAGTCATAATTGGTCCCAAATCGCCGCCCATTAAGCCTATGTAGGGATCACAGCTCACAGAAAAAATTATGGGGCCAGAATGAACGAGACGCTTCAGGAAACGGTCACTGAGATCGATGAAGGCCATTGGTATAGAGGAGGCGTATTTATCGAGAGATATGAAGTTCCTGATGATTTCTCAATGTTTGGCTTTTACTTTGTAGAGCATTTGAAGTGCTGCACGCCAACTTTGTTACCGCGTAAAAAGTCGTTGGACTTGCGTCCCTCAGCACAATCAATTAGGGTCAACTCTGGCATGCTCATTTCTCTTGAGGATTGCAGAAATACTTCTACCCTGACTTGAATGAAAGATACTATTGTAAAAGATCAACCTCTACCAGCGAAAATTAAGGTCTGAGTTGTGTGAGAATTACTCTGTTCGAAGATGGAACGGTTCCTGTTTCTCTTGTAAAAAGACTAAGAGTAGAATAATGAGGCTACAAAATAATTGTAGAGAAAATTGTTAAAAAAAAATGGGAAATGGACAGTGTGTATTGATTTCACTAATTAAACAAAGCTTCTTTGAAATGTCATTTTTTTGCTACTTTTTATAAAAATAAAAAGTATTGGATATGGCAGGGAAGAAATATTTTTTATTTCTAGATGGTGTTAGTGCCTCTAACTAAATTTAATTAGCACCAAAAGATCAAGATAAAACTACTTTCATATGTCTATAGGGAACAAATGTTTATCCGGTACTTGCCTCGGATTATGTAATTCATATGCTATATTTAAGAGAGTAGTTTTTGGTGTATTTTCTGATCTAGGTCATGATTTTGCGGAATTTTACATGGTTGACTTCACTCTATATACAGATACTTTTGAAGAAGTTATTAAAAAATTGGAAAAAGTTCATATTACATGTAAAAAAATAGGCCATTAGTGATGGAATTAAAGTGGATATATCTAAATTAGAAATAATTTATAAAATTTCAGTTTTTTTTGTCAAAGAGATGTTAAAAGTTTTATAAGATTTACTAGTTATTATAGAAGATTTATAGAAAATTTTGCAAAAATAGCCTTTCTACTTTTCAAACTACTTACAAAAGATTATGAATTTGCTTGAAATTCTAAGTGTCAAAAACCATTTGAGACACTGAAACAAAAGATAACTGAAACACCAATTTTAAGATGCCTTAATTGGTATCTCCCTTTCCACATATCTACTCGTGATTCAGATACAAATTTAGGAGCTTTGTTTGGAGAAAAATATTTAACTGATGTCATTTATTATACAAGAAAAAATTGACTCCAACAACCTTAAATTACTCTGTAAAAGGAAATGAGTTTTTAGTTGTTGTGCATGCCATTAATAAGTTTCAACATTATATCACTTGTTATGAAACTTTCATTTATACAAATCATTATGTTATTATATATTTAATGAAAAACCAATTACTAATGGTAGAATTACAAGATGGTTCTTATTATTACAAGAATTCAACATTAATATTCTTGATAGACGAGGGAAATAAAATATAGTTGCTGATTTTTTTCTAGAATGCAGAATAATAATGATGATGTTCCTGTAAAAGATAATTTTACTGATGAATATCGTTTTGCGGATATTGCCAATTATCTAGCTACAGGAAAATTACCTGCACAACTATCAAACAAGGAAAAAAAGGTTATCAAAACCATTGCACCTTATTCTTGGATGGATGGGGAGCTGTACAAAATTGGACATGATTTGATCATCTGAAGGTGTGTTCGAGAAGATGAAATATCTGAAATATTGAAAGCTTGTCATGGTGAACCATGTGGTGGACACTTTGCTGACAAAAGAAATGATTACAAGATCCTTCTTTTGGAATATTATTGGCCATCTATTTTTAAAGATACCAAATAATATGTGAAAAGATGTGATAGTTGCCCAAGAATGGGGAAGCATACTCCATCAGATGAAATGACTCCACAACCACAGATAGTTGTAGAGTATTTTGAAAAATGTGCTCTAGATTTTATTGGGCCAATAAGCCCTCGATATAAACATAAAAGGTATATATTTGTTTTTACAGATTATGTTACAAAATGGGTAGAATCTAAACCTTTTTTATTTGAAGCTGAAAATGTTGTAGTTACATTTCATTTTGAGGATATATTTATTCGTTTTGGTGTTCCAAGATAAATTGAAATAGATTGAGGTACAGAATTGAGTGGAAGTGTTTTGGTTATGAGTGTGATCCATCATGCCGCTATAAGCATTTGATTCCTCCACCATCCACCATAAAACTGACCTGTGTGACATAGTACTTACATTGTACTTTACTTGATGTCGAAACTTTAGTTTCATATCTCAGGAAGTTGTTGGATACAATGTTAAAACTAAGAGGGGGTGTGAATGAGTACTGAGGCTAATTTTTACTTCTTTGTGCCAGTTTACTTAACCAACAACAATCTATAATGTAGCAGCAACATTAACTCAACACACAAGCATGCAAACCATAAACATCATACACATTAGACACATATTTTTTTACATGGAAACCCTTTCGAGAAAAAAAAACAAAGCTTGCTGTTGTTATTGATGTGAATAGAAGCACCTACTCTATTACATCAATCTGTTTGTGAGCACCCACTCACAGGAAGCACCGACTCCCCTTGATTTTTTTGCTAGCACCGACTAGTAGGAAGCACCAAATCCCTCTATTTCTAGACAGTTGTCCATCTTACGAGAAGCACCATATGAGGCACCGACCTCATGGATTTGTTTCACGCACCAACTTGCAGCTCCTTGGATTTTTGCAAGCACTAACATGCAGGAGGCATCGACCCCCAAGCCTTCCCAAGCTCCACTAGAGATGGAAGCACCAACTTCCTGATTGTAGGCACCAACCCACACTCAATTAAGAACTAATAGTCCTCTGTGATTTGGTAGAAACTCTGAGTGATCTTAGCTTTTGTTATCAGCTAAATTTATTGTACTTTGGAACTCTTCGCAGCATTCTTCAACAACTCTGTGATGTACTCAACAACAGTGACTCTCAGCGCTCGACCTCTCTGCTCTCTACAACACACAGTCTTCTCTCAGCCTTGCTTCACATAACACAGGTTCAGCTTTGGGACTTCTAGTCTCTAAGGCACACACACAACCTTATCCACACACCTTAGGAAACCTCTGCCTTTAACACAGAGTGTAGACACTTCAGCCTTGTCTCTGAGTTCACAAGAAACTCTCAGCCTAATGCGCATAATGCAAGCATTGGCCTTTACATACAGAGAACATAGGAACATTCAGTGTAACATAAAGAGTGCTACTCTTGGGGTCTCTTTTCATTTGCTAAGACATTGTCGACCTTTACACACAAAATTGGCTCTCACTTAGCCTCTCACAATAGTGCTCACACTCGAAGAATTTTTCTCTTAGCCTCTCAGACCATAATGTTGCTTTTCTTCCCAACATGCTCAATCGAGCTCCTGGGTTTTGTTCCTCTATTGTTCACCCTAATCGATGCTGCCACACTGTCTTATGTCAATACAATGCGTTGTACCTTGTCATGGCCCTGCATTCTACTGTTTGCATGAGATTTCTACCACTCCATTCATTGAGAATGGGCACCTAATTGACCTGATTGTCTTCTCCATACTCAAAATTAATTCTTAGTCTAGCTTCTTACTTAAGAAAGGCACAGTCCTCTCTATCTGCATCTCTAAGGCAGATTAAGTCTTTCCATGCTTATTCAAGGTTTCACAGTACTTCGGCATGGTTCCTTTGTACACCACTATCCATTTTGCCTTATCTCAGAGTTTTTTGTTGATCCATCTATTCACTTAACTCACTGAGACATGCATCGTCATGGAGTCTCTGTTTTGCATTTATTTACAATGACTTCATGGGATATCTTGTGCAATCAATCTTATAACTCTGTAGTCAAAACAACAATTTACAATTCATATACCCATCAATACACCTTTCTATTGTTGCCCTATCGGAGGATTTACACTCCAGAGCACTATTAGAGCCTTTTTCTCTATCAGAACTTCATTCACAGCCAGACATGTGAAAGCAATGAATTTCGATTTTTTTTGGCCCTTCTTTTTTCAATCTAGCCCCTTTATCGAATTTCTACCATAGGACCAAGGGTGGTGACCGATGGCTTAGACTTGAGGTGCTAAGTCCTTTAAACTCTACTAGGGGCCTTTCTCCTTGTGTGAAAGCTCTACACCCTTGGCTTCTTGTCTTTCCTCTAGATCATGAGCTTACCACATTGGAGCCCCTTATAAACAATTTTCATTTTTTCCCAATGTGTCACGACCTAGAAACCTACAATCATCGATCTCCAATTTTTAGGCTCCTCCTGCTCAACCCTTACCACACACTTCTCACCATAGGACCAAGGGTGGTGACTCGAGGCTTGGCCTTAAGGTTCTAAATCTTTCAACGATCTTCTCGGGGCCTTTTTATTTTGTTAAAGCTTTGAGCCCTTGGTTTCTTGTGTGTTCCATAGCCAGGTGCTAACACCATTGGAGCCCCCTTATAATAGTTTTTTACTTATTTTCCATATGTCAGCAACCACAAATTACTGATTGTCAATTGCCAATAAGACCGTTTATTCAGCCCTAGCCTTTAGTTCCATAACACTTCGCAACCACCTCCGTTTCTGCATCCTGCATCTCGATGATTTTCAAATGTGGCCAATTTTCCAACCATCGCAAACCTCGGATCACTAATTACCAAAGTGACATCATCTCATATCACGTGGCATATTCTGACCAGTGACACGTGTCACTCACATATGGCCCATTAGGCCATTCGAAACAGTGGAATACTCTTGCCACGTGTCCTTCCATACCGCCATGTCATGCTGACATCAGCTGCCACATAGCCTCATCGAAACCAATCAGATCCTACCACTTGTCCTCATCAAAGCTCCTCCAATGCTGCCTTCTATCCTTATGAGAGCCAATGAGACACCTCCACATGTCCTCCTAGAGGAGAGAGAAAGAGGCCTGCCTATCCTTATTTTGCATCAAATTCCTTTGTATTTTTCCTTTTGCCCTTCTTGGTGATTTAATAAAGGATGCCTCAATTCCCAACATTTTAACTCAGTCGACGTTCGCTGGTCGATGAATTCCCATTGTTGTCACATATGAAACCACCAATTTCCGATCTCCAATGCACCCCTATGTGACGACTATCGGGAACTTTGATATAAGATATCGCAAATATGCAATGCTTGCTAATCCTCTGATCTCTGATCTGCAGGAGTTTCGATATGTGGGACCTCTGATCTGTTGGACTTCCAATATGTGCAACCTCTGGTGCTCCAACTTGCAAGACCTCTGATTTGTGGTACTTTCGATACACCAAGACCTACGATTATGACTCACAGCAACTTGTGTACTGAGCTTCGAATCCCCCGATCGTTGATATGGTAGGACCGATAATCTCCGATCTCCGATATGAATAAATTCTCGTGGTTAAGGGCTTAAGAACCCTAAACTTCAATAAGTCATAACTTTTGAACCAAGAATCCATTTCCAGAGTTCCACATACCGTTGGAAAGCTCCTCCAAAGAAATTTCTAATGGAGGAGTTTGATTAACCACTGAGCCCATCTGCCACCTTAAAATATGGCTCCAATCTCACTACCATCCTTCGACTCCTTGGATCTCTTGACAGCTCAAAAACTCACCCACAATGTGTCCTTATCTAGAGGCTTGTAGCTCCCATGGAATTGCATCCTCGACCATCACTGTAATCATCATTTTATGGATTCTCCAATAAGCGTGCTATTATGATGATTCTCGACATGAAGTGTGCAACTACCAAGAGATTTCTCCCCAGCCATCACTACCAGAGTCTGTTATAACAAGCAACCAAGCTTATCTGGTTGACATCAATGCCAACACCCTTGCCAGCTGTTAGCCTACCAACTGCCCAACACATCTCTACAACATGACTGTTGACATCAATGCCAACACACTTGCAGATGCCTTCTCTAGGCCATTGGCCATGCACATAATGCCAACTCTCCAACATAAGCTTTTGAGGTGATCCGCGAGCTTGCAGCTTACCAAATGGCTTGCATGTTGTGATCCCTTATTTTATGTTCGACCATCATATCAAGGTAGGAAAGGAGACCTTAATCTATTGTACCCTCCATAGGAGACCACTACATATTTATTAAATCAAGATTATTGAATTTTTATATATTTATTATGTTCTAAAATATATAAATTATTATTATTATTATTTATTTTATATGGAATTTTTATCCAGATTATTTTATAAAAAAAAATTTTTATTACTAAATCAAATAAAAATCATCAATTTTTATATTTTTAATTTATTTATATTTATTTTCATATTATTTTTTTATTTATATTTTATTATTATTTAAATGAACTAACTTATGTTTTTGTTATTATATTAAGAAAAAAACTCTCAAAAATATATTTTTTTTATTGATATTGATTTGATAATTAAATTATTATAATTTATGTTAATATATGGAAGGGAAATGAATTTAGGAAGCACATTTATTAGATTTAAGAGATGACCCAAAGAAAATACTATTTATATTGATTAATTGATTTGATAATTAATGATTATTATAATTTATGTTAATAATATTGGAGTGAAATGTAATTTATGAAACGCCTTAGTAGATTTAAAGAGTGAACCTAACGAAAATATTTATTTGTATTGATAAATGATTTGATAATAAAAGATTTATAAATGATAATAATAATAATGAAGTGAAATGTCATTTATGAAGCACTTTAACAAGGTGATTTTGTTGTTTTTTTAATTAAATTTTGAATATTAATTAAATTTTGTAATATTATTATGACATTATAAAGTTTAGTATATCATTTTGAAGTTATAAGTTTTAGTAATTTGAATTGTATTTTTAAATTTTAATTTATAAGGTATAGATTAATTAGTTTATATGGGGTTTGGTTTTTTTAGTTAGTGGTTTAATTTTTATGTTGAAGGGTTGAGTATGTAATTATTTTTAGGAGAATTAAATTATCCCAAAAAATATTTAAGTTTAGGCTTTACATAATTTTTGGTGATATATCAGCTTAGCACAATTCTTTGTGATATATTCCAATAGTGACAAATCATTTTTCATCCAGCTAGTACTCGCCTAAATTCTGCACTTTATTAAAAATATATTATAATTTAATATAAAAATAATATATTTTGAAAATTTATTAAATATTAAATTTAATAACTTAAAACTATAATTTTTCATATTTTTTATATTAAAAAAACACGATAATTTTCCGGCTAATGTCGTGTCTCCCCAAGACATTATGAGAGCTGCAAAATATAGAATTTGATTTCTAAACGCCTCTCGAGATGCCCGCAACGGGGTAACACAACAACGTCGTAGTACAGAAATGTCGGTAGAGACAGCAACCCTGCTGTCTATGCTACTCAAATAATTGAGACCCTTGACTCAAGTGACAACAACCCCTTGATTAGTATACCTGGCAACGCAGAGCTGCAAGTCATTCTAAGAGCTTCTAGAGATGAGGGCATTACAGAGTTGTCTGCATGTTTTCCCCTCCTTAAATTCAGACCATACGATTCAGATCTGCTAAGTCTGCCTCATATTCATAAAGATAATGTGATGGTTAATATAAATTCTAAACGTGGAGTTTTGTGTCATCATAAATACAATATAAATGTTTGCGTATATTTTTTAATTAATTTCCATTCAACGGTTTACAACATATAGTGTTTTATTTAAACTTAGATTGATTTTCCCTTAATCGACCCTAAATAACGTAAAGAAACTTAAATTGATTTTCCCTTAATCCACAATAAATAATGTAAAGTCCTTAGTTGACACCTTGTCACAACATAATCCCTATAGAACAACAATGTAGGTACAGACTTCAAAATGTGAATGGTATGTTTGGCTTTGGTGAACTAGGGATTTACCTTTTGCTAGCTTTAGCTTTAGATTGATATTTTAAGTCAGATTTATGCCCATTTTCTTTGTGCCTATTTCCTTGTGTATATTTTCTTGATTACACTACCACAATGTCTGTTTGAATTTAAAACATACAAGAAGGATGGCGAACCATCACACTCGTCACATATCTATTTATCTATCGATGACCAAGTGACAAGGACCCATAAACTTAGTAGAGCATATATCTATCACTCAAACTGTTAGGTGTCTATCATATAGGATGGACATATAACTTTCATTTCGAATCTAGTTGCCCGAAAGTAATATTATAAACCCTATATACTAAGCACTAACATTATAAAATCTAATATTATGCCAATAGGGACACATGTTGAACCATAGTCTAGTCATAATCAACCATCTTCAACTATTGTCACTATGGTTGATTGTTGTTCACTTGATTTGCCATAATTAACTATAGTCACCATGGTCAACCATTATTAACCATGTTCAACTTTAATCAAACATAATCAACTATCATTATTAATTATTAATATTAATAGTCAAACATAATCAACCACATAATGCAACATAGTCAAACAAACTCATCCTTGATAGTCATTGTTTAAATAATTGAACATGGTCAAACATGGTCAACAATATCCTTACCATATTTTTAGTATTGAGTTTTGAGTATGGGGTTTTAATATTAGCATTTTAATAATCAAACTCGTTGTGATGTCGGAACGGTAACGAAATATATCCAATGTCGCATTTTCACAAACATTGTCGCAATGTGACAATAATCATCACAAAGTTACATTACATTGCAATTTATTCAAGTTCGCATTACAACATTACAAATTTAGTCAATTCTCCCCATATTCAGAAAATTATAACTTCCTTCCATTATTATTGATTAATATTAATAAACAAACATAGTCAACCACATTACTGAACATAGTCAAACAACGTTAACTTTGATAGTCATTGTTTAAATAACTTACCATGATGATATTATAATATTGGGCTTAATATTATGGTTTATAATGTAGGGTTTATAATACGCGGGTTTATAATATTGGATTTAATATTAGGGTTTATAAATAGGGAGAATTTTAAGAAACCCCTCAAAATTTATAAGTATAATAAATGGTTGAATCTTCATGGTACATAGGAAAATGTATAGGCTATTTTATCAATAATATAATATGCATGCATAGTTTTTTGTTGAATCTTTCACTGAAATATTAAATCTTTTTAACCATGATGCATTTTCCACTAAATGATAAAACACTATAAAGTTTGATTAAAATTCACAAAATTAAAAGGGATTGTAAAATTTGGATCATATTCATAATGTAGCAATAATTAATATATATATATTATATTATATATATTGTATAATATATATATTATTATATATATATTATTTATAATATACCCATTTTCAATGTTTGAAAAAAGAAACATCAACCATTATTTTTGTGAAGTTTATTATTATAAACTCATGTAAATATGTTTTTATTATTTCATCATTTTTTATCATAAAGATCTTATTACCTCCCAAGGGGAAACTAGTTGGAGAAGTACTCCCAAAAGTGTACAATGTTGAACTGTAGAAGTTATTTTGTTCAAATTAGGTCTTCACACATTCATACAACTTAGTCATATCTATGTCATTCACATTCTAGAGGATTCACGTGAAAATAATTTCTATGAATAACTATCTTATAATCATGAATCCTTACATCAAATTCCTTTGGTTTCTTATGCATTGCTTCTCTAAGAGTTTGATACTTCTTCAATTCCTTTGCTTCACATAAACACATTGAATTCCCATAGAATAATTGAAGCCATATATTAAGCCTAATGTCATTTCTCAAATCAACATGATAAGATAAACAAAGGGCTTCTTTACTAAGAAAAGGTCTTTAACTTTAACCCAAACCTATAAATGAATAAAAACTTTATGAAACCAATCTCGCAGCAACAAGTTCAATTAAAATTCAAAAGAGAACTAGAAGAATTCAAGAGATAAATTAAGGAAAAATCAATTACAAATAATAGAAACTTCCATTAAGCCACATGTTGTTGCTCAAATTCTTGCTGAAAAATATAGAGTATGGTTGTCAATGTTTAATTATAAATGAATATGATTGAACATGTTCACAACGGTTGACCATGTTACCCATCGTGATTATAGTTGACAACTATTGAACTCGTTTCACCATAGCGAATATAGCTGCATGGTTAGAAAGAGTTATTAAAGTTATATTAAAAATTAATTATTAAAAAAACTTAAATATTAATAATTATTACACCTATACTTAATTCTTTATCTAAAGCCATTGAAGTTAAAAGTATTAAGTGTATTCACTATATTAATGTCTATGTGAACGTTGAGTATGGCTAACCAAGTGATTGACATGACTTAATATACGTATTGATATATTAATGTATAGTTTCATATCTTAATGTGTAGACAACATATTATTAATGTGTTAATGTATAAACTAATATATTGAGGTATACTTATTAATATGTTATTATAAAGTTGTTATGGTTTAAATAATATTATACAATTATTTAAAACTTTCATTAACATACTAATAAATTCTATTATTCATAAAATTTGATATTAGTATCATTAATAAGCATTAAAACTTATTAATAAAAAATTGCTAAACCTTAATATAAATATTATTAACATTATTAATAACCAAATTAATGTTATTAAGATTAATATTAATATTATTAATGAAAATTAATTTTATTAATAGAAAATCATTATTATTAAAACTTACTAAACCTTATTATTAATAGCACTGATGCTTATGGCGTCTATGGATAGTTATTGTTTAGCATGATGTCCATGTTGAGTATGGTTGATCATGTCAACCATGACTGGCATGTGTTAATGTATATGTTAATATATTATTAGTGTCTTATTATGTGTAGATAAATGTATTGATATGGAATTATTAATCTAGTATTATAAAGTTAATGGTGTTTAAATAATATTTTCAATAAAGTTATTAAAACCTATTAGTAAATAAATACCATTTACTTAATATATATTTTATTAACATTATTAATAGCCACATTAATGTTATTTATCTTAATATTATTATTAATTATTAAACCTATTATTAAAACTTATTATTAATGTATTAATAAATTTTATTAAAACTTATTCACAAGCCCTAATATTACTAATACTAATAGAAACCAAATAACCTAATGATGTAATACTTGATTTTGATATGAATTTGTGAAGTTAATGTTTAGATGTGGCCTTTGTACATTTTGATTCCAGTATAAAGATATTACATAGGACCAACATTAAAGAGATACTATAGAATTTCTTAGTTAAATTAATTAAGGAAATTACATTTCCCAGGGACGTGTAGCTTGATTAATTATTCCATGGATTTATACCCATCTAAAGACAAGGGTTTTATCCAGTTTTTCTCAACAATGAATAGATCTAGAAAGGGAAGCACACAGATAAGATAGAGGAACATGTGGTGTATCAAGATAGAATTTTTCCTTTACCATTAAGCATGGCTTAGGTAATGATACCATTCCTTTGAATGTCAAATTATTCAATTTTACGATTATTTCAATGCTAATGCAAAGATTCTATCAATAGGACCTATTTTATTCTCTAGGTCTAAATCCATGTGATGAAAATTAAAACATTTTTTACTTAAAATACTAGAGTATAGAAGGTAAGAATATTGTAAAACTATTTATATGTGATATTAACATAGAAACATGGGAAATGAATAGGAAATATGAATAATACCATAAATAAAAATTGCTTACATTTATTTATCTTACTTAATGGGATTTTGTAAGTTCAAAATGTTTCCACAAATTCCTTTAATGTATACATGCATGTAGGTTGAGGCTAAAAGAAATTAAAATATCTTAGTAACTAATGTATATTATACTAATATAAAAAATAAAGAAGAAGTATATGTGTGTGCTTCGCGAACAACAAGACTGACCAAGATATAGTATTATGGTGCATCATTGGAGAGACTTTACTCTATATATATTCATACAACATATAACTGTGTCCCCAGTTAGCTTGTAAGTGTCCCTACTTCCTCCTCATTTATGAGTGAGAATATAGAAGAGAAGAGTATTATGTTACTTAGTCAAATGTCGATTTGTTGGAAAATAAAAGACTATGATGACTTTAAATTGACACTTACTCTTCATCTCCAGTTATGTTGGGCTTAAAAAAATTACACTAACTTACACAAGGATGTCATTATTTTGACCATTTAAAATATTTATGATGTGAAATTTTTATGAGGCCTTTTCCAATTACAACTTAATTACAATAATCTTTATTTTACTTGAAATTTAATGTGCCTTCGTAATACCCCTCTATTTTTGTAATGGGTGTTTTCTTTTCATACTGAATTATGTTAGACTAGATGATGGAAAATCGATGAGTGGTTTAATTGAAAGTAATACAGTAAAGTGCTTATGTAATAAGTAATTTTTATTAATAAGTAAAAGGGTTAGAGCTGCTTGGGAATGAGACACGAGTAAGATATTATTGCTAAAGAAAAACAAAACAAAAATATCATTAATGTATAAGATCAAGATAAATCTTCGATAATAGGAACTCCTAAGTAGGATTTAGTGGAATAGGAGAAAAAGATCCATTAAATCCCTTAGCTGGATAAATATAAGCATGAATAACAAAAACGCATCGTAGGAGAGAAAAGTGGGATTTGGAAAGAAAAAAAGGCTAGGCAAGATAATTTTTCAGAGCCAAAAAAGAGGGACATCGTTGAGGAAAAAATATATTATGGAGAAAAATGTATAACATACATACTCAAGGGGTAAAAGAGGTTGTTCATTCCCTGGAAAGTACATTTGAGCTTAGGGATGAACAAGAGGATTTCAGTTCAAGGTTGGGTGGAAAAAAGTGCAATATTCCCAAGTGTTCCGCTAACAATGATACCAGTTAGATTATCTGTTATGTTATTTTATTAGCATAAATGGCTATATGAAAATGGTATTTCCAGAACACTGTTATCATGAATTTATTTATGCTATAAATTAGATTTTACTGTCAATTGAAGATGTGTTGTTATCATTAATTTAATTTTATTAGAAATAAATCTTACTATAGAAGACTTTGGGAAAAAGAAAGAAAATATTTGAAGTTTAGACATGTGTTCATGACTGTAATTATGTGTGTTACTTAGAATCGAATCATCTACACATTGTTATTTTCTAAGTATCTGTTACTAAGTATGTACTGGTCTAAGAAACTTTGTATATTACTTTATTTACATATAGAAGAAGTAACAATTAGAAGTGTAATACAAGGAAAAAGGATTTATTAGAAATTAGTCAGTAAATATGAGGGGGAAATTGTGAAATAAGCATAGGAACTGGGTTGTAATTCCCCAGTGTCATGCATTCAGGACATAGGAAATTGTAATTTTTTGTTGAATACAATTTACAAGAACCAAAGATACAGTGTTACAAAACAAAGGAAAAATAATATAGTGGATGGACATGGCGGATGATCACACAATTAATTTAAGGACCACTTAACATGATTTATTAGCCAATATAGTAAACCTGAGAACAATCTATTACTATCCTTTTGTAATAGGATAACATCGAAATTCCTAAAAATAAACCAACATAGAGTCCATTTGAAATGAAAACAAACAAGATATTAATTATTTCTCTTTTTTCCTTTTGTGCAAAACTAACTAGTAGAAATAAAATCTATAGTGCTCGAATACATGAAAAAAAAGAGTACAAAATAGCAAAATAAGGATTCAATAGTATTATACATGAAAATGATTTTAGATGTATATATACATGTGGTTCTTGGATTGCAGATTGTATCATAGTCGACAAAAAATAAAACCACCCTGATATGGACCATAATATCAATTTAACCACGTCAAAGGAGTTATATTGAGTAGCATTAAAAAAAAAATTGTTCCAACAACAGAAATCTTGAGAAGTTATTTCTGACTGCAAGGACTGCATTATATAATACATTAAATTTATGTTTTCTGCCCATGGTAGTTAGGGTCCCCTTAAATTATAAGCATAAAAACGTAGTAACAGAGAACTAAACAATGTCTAGTTGCTATAGACAAAAGAACAAAAAAGAGATTAAATCCACTAGATTAATCTTATTAACACTTAAATTGCCATAGGAAATGTAATGCGAGTAGTTCACAATAACACTGGAAGTCAACGAATCTGGATAGGATCATTGAACCAAACAAAGCTCCATAAAGTTGAATTTAGTTGACTTGAAAGAAATAATAGTCGAAATTAAGTGATGACTGTGGTTCCCAACTGCACGATGAAGAGTTACTTCATAGAATGTTTTAGTACCTATATGTTAGGGGAGACAGGGGTATGGCTATCCTACTGCTTGGAGTCTGAGTTAGGACAATAATATAAACAAAGAAGAAAATTCAAGTCCATACATGTTAAGGATAAATGTGGTGAATACTCCAATATGTAAATCAACAATGGAGAAACTTCCCTTAGATGTCTAAGGGGACAATTTAAGCAATAGTAGGCTATGAAGGATAAAAAATACCCACAAGGAAAATGCGTGACTAGGTGTGAATATTTTACAGTTACACCCAACGAAGAAAACCAGGGTGTGGTCATCCTATAAGGAAATAATAAATTCCATGCTCATAAGATCTAAGAATTCTTATGCTTACCTTGTATTCTCCTTCGAAGCCAGGGGCATGGAGTAAACTTGGTTGCCCTCTGTTGCACCCTGTACAAGAAGGGGAAACGACATTAAAGCCAAGCCACATTGACTATGTATATGGAAGCCTTGTGATAGTAAAAATAAAAGGAAAAAATACAGGAAGGTAAAGACCAGAGGTGCATAAATTACCTAAGAGGAAAAGGGTAACGAGACTTCACAAAAAGAGTCCCCTTTATGAGTGCCACACCTAAAAGCATAGAAAAAATTGACAAAAACATTATCAATTGAAGAGGGATGGCAAGAAGATAGATGCTAGGAAAACTAGACAATAGGGATGTCGTAAAAAGGCATGTGAAATTACTGATAAATAAAAAATTATGCAATGTAAAAAAAGAATCTTTTACTTGTAAATTTTGGGAAAGGACAAGTGTGAAGGTTGGAAAAATAAGCCATGCCACGGTGACCCTTGTGCATTAACTAGAGGCCAAATGATGAGAATTGTGCTAGAGGAGAGGTGTTGCAATGACACCAGACATAAATGACGACAGAGAAAATCGACTACCAATGAAATGGCTACAGGGTAAAAGGATTCGGGTTGGCGACATTAGATCATTTCCCTTGTTTTTCCATACTCTCATCTCATCCATTCAAGTGTTTCTAGAGCGATCACATGAGCACCATGTGAAGGAAGGGAACATGGCAAGATTGGATTGGGTAACAAATTTCCTAACGCAGAGCGATAACACTTGGCATTAAAATTATATAGTTTTTATAACCAAGCGTTATGTATAATTTAGATATGCACCTCTATGATTTAACCATACACAAGTACCCTCGTTGGGAACGTGTTGTGCTCTACAAACAATCCCCCATTTCATGTTATTTTTATTCATAAAACATTAAAATGTGAAATGGGTCCCTTTAAAATAAAATTGATATCAATACTTTTACTTAATAAAAGGTCCGATAATCAAATGAGCACTTTATAAAAACCCTTTTTAAAGCAATATCCATTTAAAAGAAATAAAGTAAATTTCGGTCATTGCGATAAAGCGATCGCAAGATCGCATATCGCAATGACATGAGGGACATATAAAATGGCACAAGGCTTTCCGCCGATGCGATATAGCATTCGGCGATCGGCGATCGGCGATATCCAATGCACTACCAAAAGCGCCCCATATCAATACCCCCGATGCGATAAGCTATCGGCGATCGGCGATCGGCGGGTCCCCTTTGTTTGAGTCACATTGCACATATGCCTTTTGCCGATGCGATATCGCAATTGGCGATTGGCGGGTCCCCTTGTTTGAGTCTTAATACACATAAGCCTTTCGCCGATGCGATATCGCAATCAGCGATCGGCGATACTCGATGCAATTGTTAAGGTGGGCTTGTTATAATCCCCGATGCGATGCGATAAGGAACGATTTTCAATAGAAAGCCGTTAAAGTGATTGGAAAGCTCAATTTACTCATATTTAAGGCATAATCACTCCCGCTTGGCCGCCAATACGTCCATTGCATGCTTAAAAAGATCTCTCGACCAAATAATGATATAATGGGCATTTATAAGGTGGTAGGTTCTATACGGCCATTTAATGGATTCAAGTCGTAAAATCTTTCTATGGATTATCTCCGCGCCCGTTTAAAAAAAAAAGCTGAATATATCGCTGCGCATCTATTCATTTGCTATCAATTGCTAATTTTATTGCTATCTCTCTGTGTTACGCCAAATTGCCTCTTTGTGCAGAATTCAGTCATAAACAGGAGTTCGGGCATGATCGGTAAGAAGTCTAAGAAAATCGCAGGTGCTTCCAATCCACCAGTCGCAGGACAAGCCGCAGCAAACAGCAAGAAAGGCCTGATATCCGACACAACATGCACAGGCCTCGCTAGAGTGACTTGGCAAGGAACTTATGACTTAATTGAGGCTGAAAAACCAAATCAGATTGTAGAAGAAGCTACCGCAGATTCATTAAAGAAGTCGGACTTCACTCTCAAGGATTTGGCTGATTCTTTCCTTCACAGGATAGCAGCCAGGGAGAAAATTCTCCCATATACAGACGTGGTGCGATGGGCGATTCAAGAAATCCCCATCATGGACAGAACATTTAGCACAAGATATGGGAGGATTTTTGGATCGTTCAAACCAGAAGACCTGAGGCAAATGTATCATGTGCCCAAGCTGGAGAAGATATACAATAGCGCCTTCTTGGAGAAATTTGCAAGCGAGAACGAGATTGAGTCCAAACCTATCAAGGACTGGAGGCAAAATCCAAATAAACACAAGCACGAATCCTCCGGTAAGTACTCGGTCGATTCTTTGGCTTCTCCTTATT
>APFE030732823.1:45109-64765 GCA_000404065.3 Pinus taeda | reverse complement strand
TCGACCAGTCGTTCTTACTTTAATGAAGAAATTTCTTTATACAATTGTGCACTATTGTCATTGATTGAAGAATGTTTATGCGTTAAGGGAAGAACTACACATAGTGATTGATATCTGGGAGTGGCAAGCAACTCAAATGGTATTTCTATCCTTGTCTGAAGTCACTCTCTGTATGTTAATTGTTATGTAATTATTCTTCCTATCGTTGATTATATGCATGCGCTATAATAGCAAATGTTATTCATTCCACTATTGGGTGTTTATATGATGTGCCTTTACTTTTAAATCATGTATATGATAATGATATGAATGTATAAAGTGTAGTAATTTCGCTTCAATCGCTCTGCTTAACTATTTAAGCACAACAATCTTAAATGATTCAATATCTATGTCTTAAAGATACAATCATCTATATGTTTGTCTTTTAGACATAGAGCATCAAAAGCTACGCTTTAGAGCTCAATCGATTCCCGGGATAGTTTCGTTTACTTATATTTTTGTCAATAGTTTCAGCCTTCCGCCTATCACTAGTGTTATCTACAAAGCATTCACTCATCCCATTTATCTATTTCTGGGAAATTGGTCCCATTACCCCGAGTCGGAGCCACTATCCCAAACGGAAAAGGAGATGCACTAAGGTCCAGACTGGGTGGTTTCCCTAATGTTGTTGCAGCGATTTTCGAGGCATCGACAGAACGATACCCCAATAGTAGATATATAAATTACAAAACAACAAATTAGAATACCTTTACACCTGCATACATAGGTAGACCTCAAAATAATTAGATAAACCATATGCTGAGTAGAAATAAATGTAGCATTAAACAACCAAGTGGCACATACAAATATTAGTCATATGTGCTTTAATATGAGATGTAGTGGAATAGATAGGTATAGCCTAACTATAAATGGTAATCCCCTTCAATTATAAGGAGTTGAGAAATACAAAGGTTATGAGTTAAACTAATAGAATGGGAATGATTCTGAATATCTTCACAAGTACCATACCTATACGATCTTTATAAAAAAAATAATGAAAGGGGTATTGTTGAGATAATACAAAAAAATAGAGAAGTCTTTGTGGGTATGTGACAGATGGTATCAGAGCCCAGGTTCAAAAAAGGGCCTGAAAGAACCACCACAATAATAAGTAGAATGGTGTAGGATAGAAATATTTATGGAAGCGATGTAAAACTGATATTTGTTTATGTTTGAATAAAAGGTAATCAAGTGATGCGGGCTACAACAGAATGGAAGAGAATCCCCGTCCATCCATAACCATAGGTGAATTATTATATGTTGAGTTGGGAAATTGGGGTACCCCACCAACCTCTCAATTTATTGATGTTATCAAAAAATTGTAGCAACAATTGGCTCATCTAAGGAGTGGTAATGAATGCCTGCTAAAGGCTAGTGAGGAGCAGGAAAGGATGATAAGGGGGTTGACTAAAGAGTCTAGCCATAGAAATATAGAACCTGAAGCATTGAAAAGAAACAAAAAGGGAACAAAGTCATAGGAATCTAAAAGATGAGGTGATTCATATAGAACGTATCCAAAAACCCAGAAGAGAGAGAAGAAAGTGGAGCTATAAACGAAATTCCAGAAAATCAAGCCCCCTACTTTTGATGGGGGAAAGGAAGAGGATGTAGAAGAATGGCTTCTTAATATGAATTTTTTTTTCAAGTTTTTGAATATGAGATTAAATTGAAGGCTATATTGGCCATTTATTAGCTGCAAGGAAAAGATGCTCTCTCGTGGGAAACGGCTAAAAGTTTGCATATGTTGGAAGAAAATACAATATCTTGGTAGGAATTCTAGAAATATTTTAAGTCCTACTATGTAAGTGAACAATATTATGATGACCACGCAAAGGATTTCCATTAGTTAAGGCTGGGACAGTTAACCATGGAAAAGATTTTGGAAAAATTTACCAATTTGTTGTGGTATATTCCCCACATTAAAGAAGAGAAATCCAAGGTGCAGTTGTTTGTAAAATGTCTAATTACTATTTATAAGGGAAGGATTGAGTTCAACAATCCTAAGACAATGGATGAGGCAGTAAGAAAAGAAAGATTTTGTTATCAATAGTTTATGAATAAGGGTGAAGGCTCCAAATTTTGGCAAAGTAAAGACATAACCCAATCTATAATAGGGGAAAAAAGACAAAAACCTGTCTATCTTAAAAATTTTGGGAAGGACCATCAATGAAAAAATCAGCAAGGGAAACATAAATCAATTAACACAATCTGAAACTGGGTCCAAACCCATTGATCTCAATAGTAAAGAGATCAGCAGGGGAAAAGAAAAGGAACCATTGAATTTTTGTGGGTGTGGCGAGCCTAATTTGTTGAGATATTTCTCGCATAATCCCATATCTATCCAAAATATCCAAGCTCTCCATGAAGCCACCACACTGAATGATTTTGCTAGAAATATTCCAAAAATATGTGCAAAATTGGAGGATAGGAAAGAGGAGAATCAATTGAAAATGATTGATATTGAAGATACTATTTTAAACCAACCTGTTTCTATTTTAATCAATCTAGGAGCTAGTTTAAGTTACATTGGCCCACAAGTTCTAGAAAAATGTAAACTTAAAATTGAAAATTATAAAACTGTCTAGCTCATATAGCTAGCAATTGGCATGAAGAGAAGGTTAACTAGCCATGTAATAAAATTCCATCTTGACTTAAATGGCTATTCCATAGTAGTGAACCTAAGTATACTTCCCTTAGGACCGCATGATGTGTTGATAGGCATGGACTGGTTGGAAAAGCTGGGGGCCATTATAAATTGTATAGAAAAAAATATTGAGTTGTGTGAATCGGAAGGGATACAATCAAATAATCCAAGGCATATCAAAACCGATATCAGTTAGACAAATTTCAGCCTTACAAATGAAAAATATTGCACATAAAGGGTGTCCATTTTTTATGGTTCATGTGGAAGCAAGGGAACACCAAACAAAAGAATCAAATTTAGAGACCTTGCCAATTTTTAAGGAGTTTCAAGATGACCTTTCAAAGGAAATAAAAGGTTTATCCCCTACACAGATACAGATTTTTTCATTGATTTTGTATGAGGTGTGGCCCTAGTATATAGAGCTCCTTACATAATGAGTACACCTGAATTATTGGAGCTGAAAATAGAGTTACAATAACTACTAGATAAAGGCTATATTAGGCCCAATACACCATTGTGGAGGGCTCCCATGTTATTTTTCAAGAAGAAGGATGGAACATTTAGGATGTGCATCGTTTATCAATAATTAAACAAGTTAACAATTAGAAACAAATATCCATTTACCCATATTGATGATATGTTTGATTAAGTAAGGGGCGAAACCATTTTTTCAAAAAATGATTTTAGGATTGGATATCACTAGTTGAGAATGAAAGATGAGGATATTCACAAGACAACCTTCAAGCCTAGATATGGTCACTACAAGTTTGTAGTGTTACCATTTTGCCTTAATAATGCACCAACAACCTCTATGTGTCTGATGAACAATATACTTAATAAGTATCTTGATAAATTTGTATTGGTATTTATAGATGACTGTTCAGTCAATTTAATGTCTTAAATTGCTAACATAAATTATTGACCACAATTAGTAAACTGATGAAGTGTGGTGCACAATATGTGCTTAGTTAACCTTGTTTCTTACTTCGTTGAGTATGTTTTTGTATTGTTTTGATGGTTTTGTCTTTTATGCCTAATGATTTTAATGGATGTTAAGTGTCAATGATCAAGTAAGTCTAATGGATGTTTAATATAAAAACTAATTTCTAAGAAGGAAGAAAAGGAAATGTATTTCAACTAACTTAATTTGTATAAAATCAAATCAAAAACTTGAATGGTTAGTCTAATCTAGGCTAGCACTGTGTTTATGAAAAGCAAAGCAGTATTCTAGATACAATTGTATTCATTGATAAGATGAAAATGAAATCACTTCCTATCCTTGAAAACTCTTGATAAAAAATAAAACTAATCGATATTCTATGAAATGAAAGCAAGCAATATAAAACAACTATGATCCACTGCATGCTCAAATACTATTATGAACATTCAATATAGGAAGATGTCAAAATCATCTTCTTGAAATCACTTAAGAAGTTTAGTATATATTAGATGTGATATAAGAAAGCGTTATAAAAGCATGGAAAGGAAAACTTGCAGGTACTATTTGATCTAAGGCCTCTTAGGAAACCCAAATTGGAAGAACTACCTTCTTGGACTTGTTGATCATGAGATTACACAATAGATGAAAACTTAATCTAAAAAGCATGACAAAAGCATAAGGAAAGAAACTAAATCACAGTTTATTCTTAATGCCTCAAGCAACCAATGTTGGAAAATAGCTGAATGCTACCTTCTTGAGAAGCTCTTTGGAAAACATAGGGTTAAATAGTGAATGAAAAGATGAATCTAAGAAAGCATTGTAAAGACATGTGAAAGAAAACTAAGTCACTGTATGCTCTAATGCTTCAATCAATCCAATTTTAGAAAATATATAAAACACTAATTTCTTGAGATGCTCTTAGGAAACATAAAATTACACAGTGAGGTAAATCTACATTTGAAAAGTAAAATAACATTTGCAATGGAAAGCTAAACTATTTTCATGAATCAAAGTAAAACAAACTAATTAATCTTAAAAATTTACAAAGGGATGCACATTGTTGATGGGGGCCCTTCCATTTTCTAATAGCATTCCAACTCACAAAACTCACAATCTAAAATTCAATAATAGAAAAGAACCTTCTTTATTGATAAACTCACAACTTTACACAATGGAAATCTACACCCATAATCTGATTACATCAATAGCTTTTTACTTTATATCCCATTCCATCTCAAGCCTTGTTACAAAACATTCTATAATTCTTTCTCATCTTTTCCTCTTTTTACCCCCCTTTTCGCTTTCCGCGATAGGAGAAAACTTCCCCTATTTATACAAAAAGATGAGAAGCTATCTCATTAATGAGAGTCCATGAATCTCTCCCTATATCTCTAGAGTTACAATCAAAATAGGAAATAATAAGACACATGTCTTCTTAGAGTCTCAATACAAATAAGAAATGAGACACATATCCTTATTATCCCATGATCTTCTCCACTCAAATTCGAATTTGATTTTGGAAGGCCACATAAAGGTATTTTAGAAGCTTCATTTTTACCTACAGATGTCAACAATCTCATCCCACTTGTTAGGTATAAGCATATGCACATTATTTTCTAATTTTTAACCATAAATTCATTTAAAAATGATAAGAATTAATAAAGTTTGGAAAAACATAAAAGTGACCCAATAATGATAATGGTAAGGTAAATGTAATGAAATAGAGGTGGAGTGACGGTTACAATATGGAAATATAAGTGAAAATTTAATTGAAGTGAATGAAAATTTCAAAGCCCAACAATGACATTATAGTGTGTTGCAAGAATGAAAAAGAACATAGGGAACATCTGTGATTAGTGCTGCAAAGTCTAAGATAACATGAATTATATGTTAAATTTAGCAAATGTGAATTTTATAAAAACAAAAGACAGTATTTGGGCCAAACTATTTCAATGGAAGGACTAAGTGTTGATCCTTAGAAGGTTAGGGAAATGGTAAATTGGCCTATACCAAAGGATGTGTTTTTTATTTGTTCATTTATGGGAATCATATGATATTACTGAAGATTTATAGAGGGATTCTCTAAACTAGCGCGTCCTATTACATCCTTATAGATGAAAGCAATAAAATTTGAGTCGACAACCAAATGTTAGGAAAGTTTTAATAAATTGAAGCACTTACTTATAGTAGTCCCTATTATAAAACTTGCAGATCCAAATAAATAATATATTATTTCCACTGATGCCTTTATGGAGGAGCTAAGGAGAGTTTTGATGTAGAAAAAGTCAGTGGTATCTTATGAGTCTAGAAAGTTGAAAATGCATGAAAGAAATTATGGTATATATGATTTAGAACTAGTTGCTGTAATACATTCCCTAAATATGTGGATATACTATATAATGGGGGAAAAAACACCTTGGTAACAAATCATATAAGTTTGAAATATCTCTTCAGCCAACAAGATCTTAATGCCAAACAAGCTAGGTGGATGGCATTTCTTAGTGAGTTTGAGTTTGACATTAAACACATAAAAGGGATAGAAAATAGGATAACATGTGCTTTATGAAGACATGCATACACTATAAAGGGGATATTTGTTAGAAATGTTAGTACAATTTTTTTGGAACAGATTAAAAGTTCAATACCTAAGGATCCTAAAACTTGGAAGTTCGACAAGAACTGTGACAGACTGACATCCTCGATTATGCTAAACATTCTAAAAAGTTGCTAATTTACAAACATAGGTTGTCTATTCCCAATGCGAATTCTCTAAAACAAATGGTACTAAATGAGTATCGTAAGAAATCATATGTAGGCTATCCTCGGTGTTGGTATAAGGAATTACTAAGAGGGGGGGTGGTGAATGAATAATAGTGAGGTTTTTACAATTTTTACTCAATATACTTTTAATTATTTCCTCTACTATCTATTACTTATGAAAGTATTAATACGTAAAGCAAATCAGTAGAAATATGAGACATTCACATGTACATACAATTCATCACATGAGTAGCATACACATAATGACACCAGTATCTTTTCACATGCAAACCCAAAGGGAAAAAACCACCAATCTATTTATTATTATAATGTAAAATTAAGCACCTACTTAATGAGATAGTTTGTGAGCACCCACTCACAGGAGGCACCAAACCCCTTAGGATAGAAATAAGATAATTTCTAAGAGGCACCAACCCCTTGATCCCAATGTTCTACTTTTAATACTATTTGCAAACTAAAAACAGAGGGATTTAAATACATAGAAATACACCACTCAGGTTGATTGCTGACTCAAATCCTGCTCTTGGTCTTCTAATGTTCCAAAACTGCTTTGGTCTTGCACAACTGCACTTCCTCCATTACTCACAATGACTAATTTTGAGCCCTCAACCTTCTCTTACACAAGATCTCAGTAGCTCTTCCCTTTAGCTCAACACTGGACATAGTTGCATAGACTCCACACAGCTCAACACATTCAAAAGCATTATCTTTTCCCCTTTTCTTGATGGAAATAAGTGGTTTTGATCCTCTGTTGCACAATGTTCAACACTGTCTTTGTCACAATTTTCCATCATTGTCCAAGTGTACCTCTTTAGGGCTCCTCCATGCTACTGTTGTATTGAATGGGTGAGTTTTGTCATGGCATTTAAACATAAAGATGGGATTCCAAGTTCTTCACTTCCAGGTGCAAGCCCTAGAAGTGATGATTGATGCTATGTGATTTGTTCTCCACTTCTCACTAGTTTCAATCCCACTTCTTCACCCCTGTGAGCATCACCCGATGCAATGAGTGCTAAGTGAACTATTCAAAAATCATGAGAAATTACTTAGTTACGACTACCTCTCATGGAAATGGTCATACGTTTGAATGACTTACTTAACGCAGTTGAATCCCGAAAATCTAATATAATGCACTGCGTAATCCCCCATACTTAAATTCAAAAAGATTCAAGGGATCTCTACTTGAATGGTTCATGAGGCACAATACTTGCTAAGGTTTTGCAAATGGAGTAGCAAGCTAAGTGGGCTTGATTGTGGAAAAACTCCACAGTTAAGCGCGCTTGAGCCAGAGGAGTTCTGGGATGGGTGACCTCCTGGGAAGTCCTGGTTACCGGGGGCAAGCCCCAGAAGTGATGATTGATGCTATGTGATTCGTTCTCCACATCTCACTAGTTTCAATCCCACTTCTTCACCCCTGTGAGCATCACCCGATGCAATGAGTGCTAAGTGAACTATTCAAAAATCATGAGAAATTAGTCAGTTACGACTACCTCTCATGGAAATGGTCATACGTGAATGACTTACTTAACGCAGTTGAATCCCAAAAATGATATCTAATATAATGCACTGCGTAAACCCCCATACTTAAATTCAAAAAGAGTCAAGGGATCTCTACTTGAATGGTTCATGAGGCACAATACTTGCTAAGGTTTTGCAAATGGGGTAGCAAGCTAAGTGGGCTTGATGGTGGGGAAAAACTCCACAGTTAAGCGCGCTTGAGCCAGAGGAGTTCTGGGATGGGTGACCTCCTGGGAAGTCCTGGTTACCGGGTGCAAGCCCCGGAAGTGATGATTGATGCTATGTGATTCGTTCTCCACATTTCACTAGTTTCAATCCCACTTCTTCACCCCTGTGAGCATCACCCGATGCAATGAGTGCTAAGTGAACTATTCAAAAATCATGAGAAATTAGTCAGTTACGACTACCTCTCATGGAAATGGTCATACGTTTGAATGACTTACTTAATGCAGTTGAATCCCGAAAATCTAATATAATGCACTACGTAATCCCCCATACTTAATTTAATCTCAGTGAGATTTCCCATTGTATTGTGACTTCTATGCTTATTAAGGCTTAATAATTCTTTCCAGTGCTTTGAGAATGACTTATTTGTTCCTCATTTAAGATATTAAGATATGGACATGAAATATGAGATGGCGTTTGTCTCTGTCTTAGCGAACTTTTTAAGTCACAATAACTACAACAATTAACCTTCTTTAATTCCCTTAGTTGTCGACTCATCCAATCCTACACTACACTCAATTGTTATATCAGAGCACTTACACATCACAAACTCTTATTAATACATGATTACGAAATTGTAAGGTCTTGATTCACCTTTAGCTCCTCCAAGCCTAGCTCCTTATCACACTTCTTACCATGGGACCGTTTCCTGTGACGAATCGCTTCAAATACAACTGTGTTGTACCAAAGCTCCACTCGTTGTAACTTTTATGAAAATGACCTTCCGAAATTTTGAGCTTCCATTTGGCCTTTAGCCCTTTCTTTCTTTAGCCCCTTATTGCAATCCCTCTATACGACCACTTCCTATGACCAATGCATTCATACTCCACTGTTGTGTTATATTGGAGCCCTTACATATCATAACTTTTATTAGACATACCTTACAAAATTGCAAGCTTTTGATTTGTCTTTAGCCCCTTATCATTTTTCCTCCATGGGATCGAGAGATGTGACCGGTGGTATAGCCCTTCGGTGCAGCAATATCAGAGCCACCATATCTCGTAACTTTTATTCAAATGATTTTACGAGGTCGCCAGGTTTTGAGCTCCTTTCGCTTGGCACTTTCCTGTTTTCTCACCAGGGGATTGGATATTGTAACCATCGACGTAGATTTTAGGTGCTAAGGCCTTCTATTATTGCTGGGGGTCTATCTTCCTTTGTTAAGTTTTCTTCACCCTTGGTTCCTTGTAACTCTATGACCAGGTGGAAATATTACATCGGAGGCCTTAAGCATCATAACTTTCTCAAGTATGCATTTACACATGAGTTATGATATCTCCATTCTCCGATATACTCCATAGCACTTAGGTAATAGCCCCACTCTATACCCTTGATTCTTTGGGCTTCATGACCATGTTCCAGCCTCATTGGAGTCCCTGTCATCAAAAATTTTCTCATAAAACATTTACATAGGAGTTACGAAATCCTTGACCTTTGAAATGCCGACCTCAAAGTGACACCACACTGACATCATTACTCCACGTGGCACCTCCTCATTGGTGACATGTGTTAGTTTGATTTGGCCCACTAGCCAACAAAAAATGCCTAATCTTCCTGCCACGTGTCTTTTCGTACGTCCATGTCATGACTATGTCATTTGCCACCTAAGCCCCTTAGGTCCAATAAAATGTTTTCATGTGTCCACTTGTTGGGGAGAGGAAGCGGTCCATATGACTTTTGTTTTTCAATGAAATCCTTTGTATTTCACATCTCATAACACTATGAGAGCTTTTAAATAATTCATTCGTCAAGAAGTTCAAAGGTTCTGACCCGTTGATGTTCTGATGGACTCATTTGTTCTGAGGTTTTGATATCGGGTCTGTCTTATCATATCAAAACATTCTTTAGAGGGAATTTCATTGGAGTTTTGAAATCCCAATCTTTGATCTGTTGTCCTTGGATATTTTGGATTCCAAGGCTCGGCCCTTGATGGCGAGTTCTGGCTCTAATGACAGTCTCTCCAATTTGGTTGCAATCTCTTCAATATCCACCTCTCTCTCTTGTATTGCCTTCAAGATCATCAGTCATTAAACTGATAATTTCATTCCCTTGTGAAGAGTAACAGTCCTCTCAATTCAAGCCAAGTTGAAATTAGTTAGCTATCTGCACGCACAGTTATGGATGTGAAATATTGGAAACCACCTTAAAGTGGTTACCTCACCACGCACACCGCTTATATCTAACAGTGATTATAAAACCAATAGCCAATACGCACAACACCATAAAACACAATTATAAAGCCAATATCCAATACGCACAACACCATAAAACACAATGATGAAACCAATAGTCAATACGCACAACACCCTAAATTATAAAGGGAAATCATGCAGCTGTTGGAGAATCGCTCCAAAACAATACATGACAATGTGCTGCTCACACAAAATAATACACAACGATTTATATGCAGGTAAAAACTATACAGATTCCACGCATATACTCCGTCTTGGGCCGGAACGGAAGAATACGCAGCCCACACATCCAATAGCCCAGTTCCTTCCCTTTATACGATAGTGCCTGACTTAATAACACTTTTATAATCTTCCTCAACGCACAGAACAACAATCAATTTTAAAAATCCTCACTCAATCATGGAAATGGCGGATTTTATTAAGTGAATTCAGTAATTTTTTCCCAATAGAAATTACTACATGACTCTGTTTTCATTCAATGAGAGAGAGTTCATTACAAAACTCTGGCCTCGCCTCTCCTCTGACTGCCTGGCGGCCAAGTCTCCTTTTTTTTTTACAATCAACCAATCTATATATATATATATATATATATGTATGTGATTTAAAACAAAACAAATTACTTACAAACTTGTGTTGGCCAGATAATTAGAATTGATGTCCCTTTACAAACTGTCCGAAGGCGTCCAAGTAGGAAAATCTCTGTTTCCTACACTACACTTTCACTCCTTCTCTGATCTTCAATGCCTTTGAGGCTACATAATTTATAAAACTTAGCATGATCTAGAATCAACTAAAAGCTCTAAGACTCTACATGCAATGCATACATATGGCAAAAAGCATCTTGAGGCTTTATTCTATCTTTTCCGTTTTCTAAAAGAAAAAATCTTCCTTATCCCTTAATGATCCACATCCATTGCTTTTATGCCTAGTTTTACTTATTTACATCTAATTAATCACACTTAAAAGCCTAAATATTAAACTGACTCGGAATTTAGGAAACTAATTCCACAAATGCATGACCCCTATGTCTATTATTTACAATAGTTTCCCTTTGGGCTGAATGCTCCCGCATCAGACTCCCAAGGTAGAAAAATTTCATGATCTCCTGATCATGTGTTCAGATCTATGTTTGCCTGGATCCCATATCTTGTCTTGCAACTTTCCATTTGCCACTTCTTCTATCTATTGTTCTTCTCCAGGTCTCCACACTTTATGCTGCCTTGTTCCACTAGGTGCACTCTCGCAATCTTCTGTTGTCTTCCTTTTGCTGCTTCTCTTTTGTTTCACTGTTGTTGGTTTCTTCCAGGATTCCTTCATCATCATCTGCCTCATCATTTCAATTTCTCTATCTAACAGACTCTCTCCAGCGTCTTCAATAAAACCTGTATTCATAAAACAATTGTTAGAATAAAAAATATAAGGCTTCAGTGCCCCCATAGATTTTTCTACTGCCAGTGTTGCCTCAGCTGCCACCATAAATGTCGCCCCACATGTTGCTCTAGCTGTCACTATGGATGTTGCTGCCTCCCAAACTTCCTGTCCCTCTGCAACATTCCTTTGCTCATCATCTACAATTTCATCTGCAACTTTTTCCTCTGGATCAAATGTCTCCTCAACTTTCTCTTTCAGCACATTAGTATGCTGATTTGCATTCACCATGAGTCTGTCAGCTAGTCTCTCCTTCTTACCATCATCTGCTCCATGACTGTCATTCATAAAAAATTTATTCCCTTCCTTCTTCAGCAAATTAACCTGCACATAAGTCCTCTGTCTCTCCAACTCTCTTCTCTCAAGATCTAGTTTTCTATATAATTCAACAATTTCATTAGGAGTAGATCTTGGAAACTTCACATAATTTTCTATACCTTCAACAACTTTTGACCAATCATCAGCTGGTCCTTTTTTCTCTGCATCAACATCCTGATTAGATTCCTTCTTCATGACAATATCAGCCAATTGTCTTTCACCTGCAAGCATACACAAATTGTCAGATTTAAAACCATGTGACCCTTTGGTCTTACTTGAAGTTTCAGTCTTCAAGTCTTCATCTTCACTATCTCTCAGAAATTCTCCTTGTTCTGGTTCACAAATGGATTCTTCCATTTCAACGTCCTCTTGACTCATCTTCTTGCCATTTACCTTGGCATCCTCTTTCTTATGTCCTTTACTGTGGCTTTTTCCTGAACCTCTGCTATGACTATTAGTAGTCATCTTCTTCTCTTATTTCTTCATGAGCTCCTTTGCAACAAGCCTCTGCAATAGCTAGTCCTCCTGGCTGCAATCTTACCTCACTAACCTCTCCTCACTTAGTCTTTTGGTAAGCAAAGGTCCTCCGTCTAGAACCTCTTCCTGAGCAACGCCTTTTCTCCTTCTAGGCTTCTGCAATCTCCCACTCTTTCCTGAGAACACTTCAGTTGTCCTCTCTATCCAATTCCTTATTGGATTCTCTAGGTTCACTACCACTTCTCTGCAACCATAAACTTCAATTCATAAATTTCAAATCAGGAAATCATCTCACCTTTAAGATCTTGCATGATCTTGTCTTCTACTTCTGCAATCTTCTTCACTTGCAATTGTGTATGTTTGCATATCAAATTTAAAATATGATCTTTATCATTCATCACACATTCAAAAATACATTTCAGTTCAACAAACCTTCTTGCATTCATTCATCCATCGCATACAATTAATTTAACTTAAAAAAACTTGAATTATCAAACAGAGTTATTCCAGCTCTAATACCAACTTCCGCTGCTCCGGAATCCTTCCCTCCACAGGAAAATTTCCCTGCTCTGATACCACTAATGATGGCGAGTTCTGGCTCTAATGACAGTCTCTCCAATTTGGTTGCAATCTCTTCAATATCTGCCTCTCTCTCTTTTGTATTGCCTTCAAGATCATCAATCATTAAACGGATAATTTCATTCCCTTGTGAAGAGTCACGGTCCTCTCAATTCAAGCCAGGTTGAAATTAGTTAGCTATCTGCACGCACAGTTATGGATGTGAAATATTGGAAACCACCTTACAGTGGTTACATCACCACGCACACCACATATATCTAACAATGATTATAAAACCAATACCCAATACGCACAGCACCATCAAGCACAATTATAAAGCCAATATCCAATACGCACAACACCATAAAACACAATGATGAAACCAATAGTCAATACGCACAACACCCTAAATTATAAAGGGAAATCGTGCAGCTGTTGGAGAATCGCTCCAAAACAATACATGACAATGCGCTGCTCACACAAAATAATACACAACGATTTATATGCAGGTAAAAACTATACAGATTCCACGCATATACTCCGTCTTGGGCCAGAACGGAAGAATACGCAGCCCACACATCCAATAGCGCAGTTCCTTCCCTTTATACGATAGCGCCCGACTTAATAACACTTTTATAATCTTCTTCAACGCACAGAACAACAATCAATTTTAAAAATCCTCACTCAATCATGGAAATGGAATATTTTATTAAGTGAATTCAGTAATTTTTTCCCAATAGAAATTACTACATGACTCTGTTTTCATTCAATGAGAGAGAGTTCATTATAAAACTCTGGCCTCGCCTCTCCTCTGACTGCCTGGCGGCCAAGTCTCCTTTTTTTTTTTACAATCAACCAATCTATATATATATATGATTTAAAACAAAACAAATTACTTACAAACTTGTGTTGGCCAGATAATTAGAATTGATGGCCCTTTACAAACTGCCTGAAGGCGTCCAAGCAGGAAAATCTCTGTTTCCTACACTACACTTTCACTCCTTCTCTAATCTTCAATGCCTTTGAGGCTACATAATTTATAAAACTTAGCATGATCTAGAATCAACTAAAAGCTCTAAGACTCTACATGCAATGCATACATATGGCAAAAAGCATCTTGAGGCTTTATTCCATCTTTTCCCTGTTCTAAAATAGAAAAGCTTCCTTATCCCTTAATGATCCACATCTATTGCTTTTATGCCTAGTTTTACTTATTTACATATATTTAATCACACTTAAAAGCCTAAATATTAAACTGACTCAGAATTTAGGAAACTAATTCCACAAATGCATGACCCCTATGTCTATTATTTACAATAGTTTCCCTTTGGGCTGAATGCTCCTGCATCAGCCCTACCGAAATGCTTGCCTACTCATCCTCGGATATCAAGTCCCAATATTTCAGTAGCCTCCAGCAGGAGGTCTCGATAGGACAGCTGGATTTTTGAAAATTTCAGTTGAGTTTTTTAGAAATCCAGGTTACAATTGGCAAACTAGAGAATTTGGGGTGCCCCTAACTTTTTGAGAGTGCTAAATCTATTTCTACCTTCAAAATCTTGATTGGAAATAAAAAATATTAAATTATGGTGAAAAAATTACTATTAAAACAAAATTGCACCATTACTTTTGAGAGAAATCTTAACCCTCTATCCCTCTCTATTATGAGAAATATGTTATAAAAGTTATGTCCTTACCATTTAATTATTAAATCTAATAAATAAAACTAAAATTCTTAAAATGATATTACATACACTTTGCATATAATTATTGAATTTCTAAAATAATAAATAATTTTTAATTCCAAAGGAAATAAATAAAAATAAATATAAATATTTTAAAAAATTAATTATAATAAAAATTTCAAAAAAGCATGCTGGACAAAATATATATTTTTAAGGGTGGAATTTGTGACCTACTTAGACTAAAAAAGGTAATATACTTTTTTTCTCCTTTTCAGTTTATTAAAAAAATATAAAAATTTGATAGTGAAATGGTTCTTCAGACATGTGTTATTGATAAGACATGATATTGGTTGATCTTATTTTAACAAAACTTATTTAAAAATAAAAAATCTTCATAATAAAATCAAAGTAAATCTTTAGGGTAAAAACTCTTGGTACATGCTCTTATGTTTTTGTTTAGCTCATATATATATATATATTAATTAATATAATAATAATAACAATAATTAAAATGCAGTTATAGAATCAACATATCTAGTTTCCCTAATATAAAATGGAGATATTTGTGTTTAACTCATATACCTTATTTTTTAATAATAATAATAATAATAATAATAAAATCATTTAAAAAAGTAATAAAAGAAATCAACATATCTAGTTTCCCTCATAGTAAATTGAGACAATATAGTAAATACTCGAAAGTCTGCTATTAAAGATGTATTGAAATTTTGAAATAATACAAATTTAGTTCAAAATAAAATATAATTTAGTTATTTTTTAAATCTCTATAATATCAAATGTATTATAAAAATAAGCGTCTAAATATCTAATTAAAATAATATTAGTAACTTTATCACTGTTTAATTTATATATTAACTATCTTATATTAAATTATATAATAACTTTTTTCTATTTTTTAGGTGAATCTAACGGGAACCAAATTTATTGACCAAAAAATTCACCATATAACAAAAATACCATCTTTTTCATTAAACACTTAACTTTCCATTTTCATAAAACCAAAACTACTACACCAAACTCTGAAGCTAATCATCGACATGGTTCGAGATTGGTATGGCCATGCCAAATACGTATCACTTAGGAAAGATCAGAAAATATTTTGGTTGATCAGAAAATATTTTGTCAACCAAAGCAAAATACCTCATAATAAAAACACTGGTAGTATGAGGCTTCATTGTTGTCCATAGCCGAAATTGTGAAAAATTCCAACAGAAATTGCATCTATCCGTCTTCAAAGACCCTTTCCGGAAAGAGCGATTACGTCATGGCTGGTGTGATAAACTAACTTTTCATACTCTAATTAATAAATTGCCATGCTCTCATATACCGATACATGGTCCAGCAGGATCCCGTGGAGAAGAAGCAGGTGAGATTCCGCGCCCTCTAAGAAGGGCGGCGTTCGCAATCAGTATTACATCCATTTGTTTCTTCGTATTATAGACTGTGCTTTCGCCGCCCTGCGGTTTATATTCGCGCAACCATCAATACAGAGATATATATACAAATTGAGAAGACGAGAGCAGTGGACAAGTTTGGTACCTGCTGCATTACTGCTTCTTTACTTCCAACGCTGATGTCAAACCATGCAAATAATACACATCAAATCTATTTGTTAGAAAACTACAAATATGACGTACACGTAATCGCAGGCAAATCGCTGAAAACAAAAATTCCGGGAATATATAAGCCATTCAAAGCGTTTAAACTATGGGCGAAGAGAAAGAGTATGTGAGTAAGCAATCGCTGTGTTACCCAAGACCTGCGGGTAACGATATTCTACAGGTTGTATGAGATTCCATGCGAAGAGAGTACTGAGATGACTGTGACTACAGTCCAAATTGATCCCAAATCGCTGCTCATTAAGTCTCTGTAGCGATCACAGCTCAAAAAAATTTATTGGGACAGAATGAACGAGACACTTCAGGAAACGGTGACTGTGATCGATGAAGGCCATTGGTATGGAGGAGGCGTATTTATCGAGAGATGTGAAGTTCCAGTCGATTCCTCAATGTTTGACTTTTACTTTGTAGAGCATTTGAAGTCCTGCATGCCAACTTTGTTACCGCGTAAAATGTCGTTGGAGTAGCGTCCCGCAGCACAATCAGTTAGGGTCAGGCCGGTTTCGAATTTCTTTAACATCGAAAACCAGTCAATTTTAATTGTGACACTGCCAACTCTGGCATGCCCATTTCTCTTGAGGATTGCAGAAATACTTCTACCTTGACTTGAATGAAAGGTACTATTGTAAAAAATCTCACGCTACCAGCGAAAATTACGGTCTGAATTGTGTGAGAAGTACTCTGTTCAAAGATGTCACGGTTCCTGTTTCTCTGGTAAAAAGAATAGTAGAATAGTGAGGTTACACTTATTTTGTTTGGAAAGTAGTGAAAATTTTGGTGATATTTTGATTAAAAATTGATAGAAATTTTCTGAAATCTGGGTTATAGCTATTAAGTCTAAACATTTTGGGTGTCCAAAAGTTTTTGATGGTGCTAATCTATTTCCACCATAAAAATTAATTTAAATATTTCTATGGTTTTTTTCCGCACGAAAAAACTGTATATATTGTATTCATAGGAGGAAACAAAATATAAATGCATTGTCTCGGATATATTGTATTCTATGGTTAGATTTATTGAGGAAAAAATGACAGGATTCTAACCAAAAATGACTTTCAAAGCAAAATTGTGGTCCCGATAGACAAGGCCGAATAACAATACCTTTATCTTTGTTGCTATTATTCTCAGATATGGAAGGGCTTTCAGAAATTAGTCTATTTTTTAAAACTCCTTAGAACCCAAAACAATTAAGCACCAGTATAGATCCATTTTAAACAAAGATCTAACATGAGTTGGGAAAGATCAAATTTGTTCTAATGCAACTTTTTTTATAATGCAAAATTTGGAAAACAAAAATTTAAGTCCCTCTAATCCTATCATAGATCCCATTGAATCTATATATATATATATGCTCAATTGTTTAAATTGTATTCTTGGATACTATATAGACTACATTTAACTTATTTCTTTTAACTTTATACATAATATATACATAATATGTTTACATTAAAATAGTTTTTTGGTTGTATACCCCTTATTTTTATTTTAGTAATAATTCATTTTAATATTTTTTCCTTAGCCATGAGTACTTTTAAGTGTTACAGATTACTTTATATTAAGAATTGAATGATAACACATCTTCCACTTTTATTATCTTATTAGGATAACTTGTAACTTTTATTTATTTTTTAAAATTTAATTACTTTCTTCTTTGAAGATTGGAATAGTTTTAATTATAATATAAATAAGCTCTTTTTTAATATTTTATATATATGGTCAGAGAAAATAATATTAACATAAATTAATAACATAATCAATAATTTATTTAAATTTTATTATTGAAATATTTTAAAACAATAATATTTTCCTAATCATTCACATCAAATAAAATAAAATATATAAAAATCTAACTAAACATATATACTATTTTCATTTTTATATTTTATTATAATCCATGTTACCAATTTTATTATACTCTATGTATTAATTTTTTTTTTTACAACTCCACATTTAATGCAATAGAATTACACATTACTTTCATACAGGTCAATTAACAATTACATTGTAATGAAAATATTAATATAAATTATAATATTTCTTAATTGCCGAATCAATTTTTAATATAAATAATTTTTTCCATTTAATGTTATTTGGAATATCGAATTTCCAATCAGGACTTTCATACCCGCTGATTTTTGGATCTTAATATGTATATTTATAATTATCTCTATTCTGAAATTTCAGAGAACATAATTCCCAAACATTATAGTGAAAAAAAAAAACATATGATTTACTAGTATTCGTGACTTTCGGTATTATATTATCAAAACTGATTTAGGTTTTAAAGTTTAATTTTTAAAATAATTTTAATTTATACTTATATTAATAATATTCACCATAAATATTTTTATTTGCTTTAGCCCTTTTTCAAAACATATCATCAGAGTTGCTTAGTAATATGTATTTTTTATAAGTATTTAACTGTCTATGTTTTTGAATATATTAATATATTACACCATAAATATTTTATTTGATTTAGCCTTTTCAAAAATATACAAAGTTGCTGTCGTAAATATGTATTTTTATAATATTTTACGGTTATGTTTTGTATTTTTCAATATTAAGGGTTTGGGTTTCATATGTATTTTTATAAGTTTAAGCTCTTAGTAGAAGGGAATCTATTTGGTTCCTTTTTTTTCATATTTTTTAAAATAAAAAATAAAAATAAAAAAATTTATGGTTAATACAAAAATAATGTCGTTTATAATTAAAAAAATGAATGTGATGTAAATTAATTAGTAGTTAATAATATGTGTGAATCATAGATGAGGAGATGTGTAAGTTTGTATGTCCATCCTTGCCTTTTTAAAATAAAAAATGATCAAGAAAATACAAAATTCAAATAATAAAACTTTAGCATGACATCATAATTTTGTTTTTCATAATTTTTATTTTGGATTTATAATGCATGTTTTATTTTTTAACATTACATATATGAGATATAAAATTCAAAATTGAGTAAATACCATAGTGGATACTGAAAATTCAAAACATAGAGACTTGGATAGTTACCAAGATCGGTCCATTTTAACTACAAATCTAACATGAGCCTAGAGGGATCAAATTTCTTCATGTACAGATTTTTTAGAGTACAAATTACAATGTGTTATTTTTCATTGCTTAAATTGTATTTTTGAATGCTAAATAAAGTATATATAGGACCAATTAAAAATTTTAACCATAAAAACATAATTTGTTTTTCTATATATAGATA
>APFE030732823.1:30876-43846 GCA_000404065.3 Pinus taeda | reverse complement strand
TTATAGAATCAACATATCTAGTTTCCCTAATAGTAAATTGAGATATTTGTGTTTAGCTCATATACCTTTTTTTAATATTAATAATAATAATAATAATAATAATAATTTAAAATGTAATTATAGAATCAACATATCTAGTTTCTCTCATATAATTGAGACAAATATAGTAAATACTCGAAGTCTGCTATTAAAGATGTATGAAATTTTTGAAATAATTACAATTTAGTTCAAAAATAAAATATAAAATTTAGTTATTTTTTTAAAAATCTCTATAATATAATGTATTATAAGATTCAAGCGTCTAATAATCTTTTATAACTTACTATCTAGATTAAACATTTATCAACTGTTTAATTTTTAATCTTACTATCTTATAATTACAATTATATAATAACTTTTTTCTATTTTTTAGGTGAATCTAACGGGAACCAAATTTATTGACCAAAAAATTCACCATATAACAAAAATACCATCTTTTTCATTAAACACTTAACTTTCCATTTTCATAAAACCAAAACTACTACACCAAACTCTGAAGCTAATCATCGACATGGTTCGAGATTGGTATGGCCATGCCAAATACGTATCACTTAGGAAAGATCAGAAAATATTTTGGTTGATCAGAAAATATTTTGTCAACCAAAGCAAAATACCTCATAATAAAAACACTGGTAGTATGAGGCTTCATTGTTGTCCATAGCCGAAATTGTGAAAAATTCCAACAGAAATTGCATCTATCCGTCTTCAAAGACCCTTTCCGGAAAGAGCGATTACGTCATGGCTGGTGTGATAAACTAACTTTTCATACTCTAATTAATAAATTGCCATGCTCTCATATACCGATACATGGTCCAGCAGGATCCCGTGGAGAAGAAGCAGGTGAGATTCCGCGCCCTCTAAGAAGGGCGGCGTTCGCAATCAGTATTACATCCATTTGTTTCTTCGTATTATAGACTGTGCTTTCGCCGCCCTGCGGTTTATATTCGCGCAACCATCAATACAGAGATATATATACAAATTGAGAAGACGAGAGCAGTGGACAAGTTTGGTACCTGCTGCATTACTGCTTCTTTACTTCCAACGCTGATGTCAAACCATGCAAATAATACACATCAAATCTATTTGTTAGAAAACTACAAATATGACGTACACGTAATCGCAGGCAAATCGCTGAAAACAAAAATTCCGGGAATATATAAGCCATTCAAAGCGTTTAAACTATGGGCGAAGAGAAAGAGTATGTGAGTAAGCAATCGCTGTGTTACCCAAGACCTGCGGGTAACGATATTCTACAGGTTGTATGAGATTCCATGCGAAGAGAGTACTGAGATGACTGTGACTACAGTCCAAATTGATCCCAAATCGCTGCTCATTAAGTCTCTGTAGCGATCACAGCTCAAAAAAATTTATTGGGACAGAATGAACGAGACACTTCAGGAAACGGTGACTGTGATCGATGAAGGCCATTGGTATGGAGGAGGCGTATTTATCGAGAGATGTGAAGTTCCAGTCGATTCCTCAATGTTTGACTTTTACTTTGTAGAGCATTTGAAGTCCTGCATGCCAACTTTGTTACCGCGTAAAATGTCGTTGGAGTAGCGTCCCGCAGCACAATCAGTTAGGGTCAGGCCGGTTTCGAATTTCTTTAACATCGAAAACCAGTCAATTTTAATTGTGACACTGCCAACTCTGGCATGCCCATTTCTCTTGAGGATTGCAGAAATACTTCTACCTTGACTTGAATGAAAGGTACTATTGTAAAAAATCTCACGCTACCAGCGAAAATTACGGTCTGAATTGTGTGAGAAGTACTCTGTTCAAAGATGTCACGGTTCCTGTTTCTCTGGTAAAAAGAATAGTAGAATAGTGAGGTTACACTTATTTTGTTTGGAAAGTAGTGAAAATTTTGGTGATATTTTGATTAAAAATTGATAGAAATTTTCTGAAATCTGGGTTATAGCTATTAAGTCTAAACATTTTGGGTGTCCAAAAGTTTTTGATGGTGCTAATCTATTTCCACCATAAAAATTAATTTAAATATTTCTATGGTTTTTTTCCGCACGAAAAAACTGTATATATTGTATTCATAGGAGGAAACAAAATATAAATGCATTGTCTCGGATATATTGTATTCTATGGTTAGATTTATTGAGGAAAAAATGACAGGATTCTAACCAAAAATGACTTTCAAAGCAAAATTGTGGTCCCGATAGACAAGGCCGAATAACAATACCTTTATCTTTGTTGCTATTATTCTCAGATATGGAAGGGCTTTCAGAAATTAGTCTATTTTTTAAAACTCCTTAGAACCCAAAACAATTAAGCACCAGTATAGATCCATTTTAAACAAAGATCTAACATGAGTTGGGAAAGATCAAATTTGTTCTAATGCAACTTTTTTTATAATGCAAAATTTGGAAAACAAAAATTTAAGTCCCTCTAATCCTATCATAGATCCCATTGAATCTATATATATATATATGCTCAATTGTTTAAATTGTATTCTTGGATACTATATAGACTACATTTAACTTATTTCTTTTAACTTTATACATAATATATACATAATATGTTTACATTAAAATAGTTTTTTGGTTGTATACCCCTTATTTTTATTTTAGTAATAATTCATTTTAATATTTTTCCTTAGCATGAGTACCTTTTAAGTGTTACAAGATTAACTTTATATTAAGAATTGAATGAATAAACACATCTCCCTTTTATTTATTCTTATTAGGAATAACTTGATAACTTTTTATTTTATTTTTTAATTTAAATTACTTTTTCTTTGAAAGATTTGAATAGTTTATTATATATAACAGTAGCTTCTTTTTTATATTTTATATATATGTGTCAGAGAAAAATATATTAACATAATAAATTAATCAATCTTTAAATAATTATTTAATTTTATATTGAAAATTTTTTAAAAACATAATATTCTTAATCCAATTCACATCAAAATAAAATAAAATTATATAAAAATCTAACTACATATATACTATTTTCATTTTTATATTTTATTATAATCCATGTTACCAATTTTATTATACTCTATGTATTAATTTTTTTTTTTACAACTCCACATTTAATGCAATAGAATTACACATTACTTTCATACAGGTCAATTAACAATTACATTGTAATGAAAATATTAATATAAATTATAATATTTCTTAATTGCCGAATCAATTTTTAATATAAATAATTTTTTCCATTTAATGTTATTTGGAATATCGAATTTCCAATCAGGACTTTCATACCCGCTGATTTTTGGATCTTAATATGTATATTTATAATTATCTCTATTCTGAAATTTCAGAGAACATAATTCCCAAACATTATAGTGAAAAAAAAAAACATATGATTTACTAGTATTCGTGACTTTCGGTATTATATTATCAAAACTGATTTAGGTTTAATTTTATTTTTAAAATAATTTTTTTTACTTTATAATTAATACTATTCACCATAAATATTTTATTTGATTCTACTTTTTTCAACATATATCAGAGTTGCTTAGTAATATGTATTTTATAAGTATTTAATTCTTTGTTTTGAATATTAATTAATAGTATTCACATGATTATTTTTTTTGATTTCAGGCCTTTTCAAAAATATATCAAAGTTGCTTCGTAATATGTATTTTTATAAGTATTTAACGGTCTATGTTTTGTATTTTCAATATTAGTGGCTTTGGTTTCATAGTGTATTTTTATTAAGTTTAAAGGCTCTTAGTAGAAGGGATCTATTTGGTCTTTTTTTCCATATTATTTTTAAAATAAAATAAAAAATAAAAATTTATGTTTTAATTACAAAAATAATGTCGTTTATAATTAAAAAAATGAATGTGATGTAAATTAATTAGTAGTTAATAATATGTGTGAATCATAGATGAGGAGATGTGTAAGTTTGTATGTCCATCCTTGCCTTTTTAAAATAAAAAATGATCAAGAAAATACAAAATTCAAATAATAAAACTTTAGCATGACATCATAATTTTGTTTTTCATAATTTTTATTTTGGATTTATAATGCATGTTTTATTTTTTAACATTACATATATGAGATATAAAATTCAAAATTGAGTAAATACCATAGTGGATACTGAAAATTCAAAACATAGAGACTTGGATAGTTACCAAGATCGGTCCATTTTAACTACAAATCTAACATGAGCCTAGAGGGATCAAATTTCTTCATGTACAGATTTTTTAGAGTACAAATTACAATGTGTTATTTTTCATTGCTTAAATTGTATTTTGAATGCTAAATAAAGTATATATAGGACCAATTAAAAATTTTAACCATAAAAACATAATTTGTTTTTCTATATATAGATATATATTAAGTTGATATCAACACAATGAAGTTGGTATTTGATTCACACATTTTCTCACTTTTGATTACTTTAGAGCATACTTTTTTTCTTTTTCTTTTTTTTCTCTTCAGTATAGCCGACATTATTTCTTTTATTTAGAACATAACTTTTATTTTTTTATTTTTATTTTTATTTAGAACATAACTTTTATTTTTTTATTTTTATTTTAAAGGGGCACAGATTGATGGACAAATGTAGGCATCCCCTAATTTAAACCTTTCATTCACGCATTTTGTTTACTTTTAATTGCTTTACAACATATTCATTATTTTTGTATTTAGAAGATAATTCTTAATTTTTATTTTTATTTTAAAGTGCACTCATGGATAGACAAACTTACACATTCCCTCATACTTCGTCGTAGAATGAGAAAATATATTTTTTATGGGATCAATTATTTGTAGAATTGGTGCACTAGCCAAAACCAATGTTAGTTGTTGGAATGCCCTTTCACATTCAAGAGTCCATTCAGATTTAACATTCTTTTTTGTGTGTGCAATTTTTTAAAATCAGAGCTAATCCCATTAGAAACTTAACTTCAATTACATTTTACTTAGCTTAGCTTTAGATTTTACTTCTTCTTGGATCCACAACCATTCCTTTCTCTAATATAATATGCTCTCGATAATCAATTTGATCCCTATAGAAAGAGCACTCATCTTGGCATAAAATCTATGTTGTCTTAAAACTTGCAATACTATCCCCAAGTGTTGTCATTGTTCTTTCAATCTAGAGTAAATAAGTTTTTCATGGAAGAATGGTATAAAGAAATTGTCTAAAAATTCTATAAAAATATTGTTTATCAAATACATGAATACATCTAGTGGATTAGATAAACTGAAAGGCACCACCCAAAACACATAGTGGCCATACCTACTTCTAAAAGTTGTTTTGATGATATCTTCTTCAATATCATAATTTGATGACATCCTCATCTCAAGTCAATCATGGAGGATGCATTTTACTCTCTTACTTGATCAAATAAATCATCAACCTAGGGTAAAGGATATTTCTTAGTAATTGTTATCTTGTTCATTTGTATGAATTGAATGCTTAACTTTAATGTTCCATCATTTTACTACAAATAATATTGGGACAACCCAAGGGGACACTCTTAGGCGTATATATCCATTTTTTAACATTTCTTCAAGCTACATCTCTAACTCCTTAAGTTCAGATAAGCTCATTCTTTAATATGTTTTTGAGGTTTAGGTTTCTCCTAGCAATAATTGAATTCACAAATCAATATCCCTTTTAAGTGGCATACCTAGTATGTCACCAAAAACTATTCTAGATACTCCAAATTATTAAGAATCTTATCCTTATTCTCTCCTTCCATATGGATAACATAAATCGAGTATCCTTTAATGAAACATTTCTTTATGTCCATGGATGATATTTCCCTCTTTGGGATATGTTTCATGATCCCATTTCCCTTCCTCCAATGCCCTTCTTCATTAAGACAGACAAAGGCTTTGTTGTAGAAGTCTAATATAGCATGATGTCTATCTAACCAATTAATAGTTATGAGGTACTCATACAATCCCAATTGAATAATATTCAAATCTCTATGGTACCTACAAAACTCATGTTGATCAAGCACTTTTCTACTAACTCATTAATTCTTCATTTTTCTCCTATAGTTAGTTGAACTAACCAAGTCCTTTCATCTTTATATTTTTCCAAATTAAATATTTCAACAAGTTTTGGATCAATCTAACTATGGATGGCTCCATAATACCTTGAATGGAAATGGGTTGGTTATTAATATTACCTTAAATTTCTATCATGTGCACATGATAATCAGTTTGTCAATTTTCCAAAGATGCATATATTCTAGGCATGCTTTTTCCCACATCCTCCACTATATTGTCTTCTTGTACATGGCATACAACTTCTATGCTATCATATTTGTAAGATAAATCCTTAAACATGTTATCTATGTCATGTCACCATCATTTAATAGCTAGATATATTTCAATTTTTACCAACAATTCCTACTTTGTTGGCTCATTAGGTGTTGGTTATTTTGGTTATTTTATTGAGGGATATTGTCTAGAGAAGAGGGATTACATCCTTTATTCTTTTTCTCTATTTTGGCATTCTTCTTATTCCGTGCCCTTTGGATTTCTAAGGTATTTCGCCTTCCTTATTGCATCCTCTTAGGTCTTATGTTCACAAAACTTAATCTTATCACTATAATATGAAGGAAACCTATTTAGGAATCTATAGATTTGGTCTATCTCTCATATTTGATAAAGTCAACATATTCTAACAGATCCAAAAATGTCCTCTCATATTCATCCTTTGGCATATAACTTATCTTGAGTTTAAATAACTCTTGCATATTTGGGTCATATAAGTACTCAAATAAATACTTCTTCTAAAAATAATTCTTCAATTGTTCATATATTAATTTTTCATCATCTAAGTTCTACACCTACATCAGGTATTCTCACCATATGGATGTTTTTCCTTCCAAATAGTATATGGTTATTCTAACATCTAAGTTAGATGAATCATTATGAAACTTGAGATATGTCCTTATGCTCAGTAGCCAAGCTTCTAGTTCCTTCCATTTTTGGTGCTTCAATTAAATGCATCAGTCTTACCTTTTTTATCTCTCCTTTTAGAGGATTAGCTGTAATTTTCCCTTTTTGGGGTCTCACGGGTGGTACATTTTGACCACTAGATACATTAGAATATATGCATGGTTTCTTGTTAGACTTGTTTTTTAGACGACTTTGATATCTAGTATCAATCTTAAATTATGGCAAACAACCCCCTATTTTCAATAGTCCATGCTTTGTAGCTTGCTTAAATGCATATTTTTTTATCAATACTCTAATGTATTCGTTTAATGTTTGGTAAATATATGAATTAATAAGTTGTTATTGTTGTTGTTCCATAAGAAGCACCTCACCATTACCATTATAGTTAAGTTCATCCATCTATATATTTATCATAATCTCCAAAAATGTTTGGCTTTCTTTTGTACCTCATCCTTGATCATTGTTGTTTATTTATGTATTATTCATATTCATCCCTCTTACCTTTTGTCTTTAAGCACCATAATACATTAGTGTATATTAGTGTATATTCCATGTCTCCTTGTATTCTAGATGAATAATGAGTTCATAATAAAACTATTAGACAATAATGAAAGTCATATTAGATAGAGTTTCTATGGTGTTAAATTTAGCACATTTTTGCATCACTGATGCACCCCTTTTTTCCTCTCTACTCCATACTCAGTATTTTATTATCCTTATCCCACATCATTCATGATTTTGACAACCAAATATTTAAATACCTCTTTGAAGTAAAACCTTTTTAATGTATTATGAAATTTCTATTTTTGATGACCATGTCGAGAGGAATTAAAATTTTGTCTATAGGATTGCTATAGGTTTTCTTAATCCTATAGGTTTTCTTTCTTGCATCCATTATATGCATTTTTGGTAGTAATCCTCATTGATTCGCATACCAACACACCTATAGGGACAAATATGCCACGAGCTTTACTTTTAGGTACCTTGAGATGGTTCCATGTTGGTTAGAATAGCTCTACAGTGAAAATTTTCATCACAATCATTTGGTCAAACCTTTAGACAAACTTCTTCTAAAAAAAGGTTACCCAGTAACAAATACGATTGTGGCTCATCAATGAGGATATCCTCATGCATTGCAAGGCAGGAGAATATCACAAAAGTGATATCTACATTCTATCTTTTACCAAAGGTTAACTAAATAGTGTTTCTTCCATGTATTTTTTTTCCATTTATTGTTCATGCTCATTCTATTAGATTCCAGGAATACAAGACTATTTTCATACGATGTAATTACATGCCTTTGTCTCTAATGTAATCTGTTTGAATGACTCTGGATATAAGGGATTTGATTGATCTAATATGCCTTCCCCACATTCTATATAAACATTATATAATGTGAAGAAGGGTATCAATCATTATTAAAGGAGTTTGTGTTCATAGAAATATGGAATTGGATATGGCTTACCACGTTCTTCCCTTTTCTATATAATTATGTGTCATGTAAAAGGAGTGGGTTGTATTTGGTAATTGAAGAAATTAGTTTGTTTATCTCTAAGTTGGTCAATTAGCCTGATGTGATGGTTGTATGTTGGTTTATGGTGTAGACCAAGGAAAAAGCATGTAAAGGCCCATGATGAGTTTTTGTTGGACCTCTATATCATTGTAATGTGAAACTGCATATAACCTTTTAATATAAATGATGTTATTCTAATTTTTACTAGATAGAAAAGTACTCATACTGTAGTTTTTTTTACAACACAAGTCAATTAGGAAGGGTGTATTATTTGGTTTGCATTTCCATTATTTTATTTCTTACTTAGATTAGTTAATGTAGATATATTTTCACCTTTGTATTTCATTCAAAGATTAGTATTAAAATACTTGTCATCTATGTTATTGAATTATTCACATGCTTGTAAATTGTAAGCGTGGATTCCCTACAAAAGTTAGGAACTAAAGGTTGAAGAATGAATGTACTTCTCAAATAATCATACATGTGTTTGATGATTTGATTCCAAAAAAAGGACAGTGACAAATCTTTGTAATTTTCTCTCATAATCATAAACCCAATGATTAAAAAAAAAAATTGTATAATTTCGCTCTCTGTAATTGCATTTTAAATTTTAGTGATAAAGTGTGAGTTTATCTATAGAATTTAGGTGTTTAAGTTGAACAATGAAAATACTTCTCAAGGAATCACCTACTATTTGATGGAACTTATGCCAATCAAAGGACCAATATTAGTGCCTATAAATTTCTCTTGTAAAGCTATGCCCAATGATTCAACAAAACCTCTATATCATTTTACTTTCGAACTAATTTGATTTTAAATTTTACTTGTAAAGTGTAGAATTCTTTATAGAATTTAGGCATTTTAGGTTGAAGAATAAAATTACAGTGATTTGAATCCTTTGATTCAAAGAAATGTACTATTATTGGTGCTTATAAAGTGCTCTTGTAAACATAAGCCCAATGATCCAACAAAACCTATGTAGTATTTTAATTTTGATTTTGGTTAGATTTTATTGCAAGTTTTATTCTTAAAACATTAAATTTTAAAAAAATTCATTGCATAGGAATCATCAATGATATAATCTTGCACAATGTTTTCAACTCAAAATCTTACAAACCCCAAATTTATAATTAAAATGTAATAACATTTATACATATAAATAAAAAACACACACACATATAGTATCTACAGGAATGGACATCTGGTTTGGTCGTGGAGTCACATGATATGGCATCACTTCCAACTCCTACCACTATAACCTCTGGGTGGCTATGTGTGCCCCTTCCGTGGACATAGATGAAACATGAGGATTTTAACCTCAAACCTCCTAACACATAACACTTTATTTTCACGGCCATTGCTAATTTAGTTGTACCTGGAGGCTACACACACACACAAAGGCACATAAATATGTATATGTATGCATGTATGTATTTTAAACATGCATCATCGTCTACTTATGTACACTATTAGTGATATTCTACCTTCACTCCTAAGTAAGCCCAACATTTCATCCTAGGCTCTAATATCACTTTGTAGCATACCCAAACCAAATGTGACTTTATGGAGGTGTGATATCAATATTTTTCGCCTTGTGCAACTATTCTAGATGTCATTCTAGAAGTTTTCATCATCTTCTGTGCATCGAGAGTTTTCCAGTGATGTGAATTTTATATCATTCCAAGCTCTCATCACAAAGAGATGGCCAAAGGAATATTTTTACCCATTCATGCCCATTTAATATCAATACAACTAACTCACTGATCACTCATGGTCTTATTTCCATATGTCACTACCATACAGTGTCGCATCATCAAACACATGGTTAATATGTGGGAGTCATCATTCCATGTTTGATCATTGAGGTACACCTCCTATGCAATAAAGACACAATCGATGTTGCACCATATATGGATATAGATTTTTAGTAAAGGTTGATTTTTTGTAAATTCTAGATCTAACAGAGTCAAAATTTGGTATCCATGAGAAAACTTGAATATGCAAACAAAATGGCATCTAACAGATTATAGATTGTCATCATCTAGAAATTTTCCAGAGATGGAAAGTTCCTTTTCATCTAATAATCTACCAATTCATGTTCTTATCCAAGCCTATCTACATCCATGCTTTCCCATAAATGTGCATTAATGAAAATTATATATTTTGAAAATTCTGGACATCCCCCTAGCTTGCACTTCATGTGCCAATATATGCCACCTTAGCTTTACCTTGAAATATGTGCCATGTCAGCTTTTCATTATGGAATGTCTCAATAGACATCAATTTTCATGCCACACCCTTCCACTTTAAACTACTACCATGTCAACAACCCAGGATGGTATTCAGATCCAAGTCTTTTCTAAAAGTGGCATATTTAAGAAATTTTCAATTTCCATATTATTGTACCTTCAAATATGAATGTTGTCAATCTATGTGAACATGTGTTAGAGAAGATGGTAACTAGAAGAATCTATATTGTTAGGCAACAAGTTTCTATTAGGTAACATTATGGTATAGTCAATAGTTCACATCCATATATGGATAAAAAATTTAAGGGTTCCCTCCACAAAATATGGATTCCAGACATTTGCATCCCTAGCTACCTTATTGTTAAATGTGTGTTCTTTCCCACTAGCCAACATTATTAAGGGTTGAGCTTATGAAGCTTTTATAATATGGATTTCAAAAATACTTCAGTCACTCTCTTTCAGAAAATCCATATTACGATATCCCTTTCATGCATCTCAACTACTAGGCACCAGGATGCACAACAAAACACATTCCGCGTTTACTTTGTTCCAATCCTATTGATGTAACGATCAAAATTTTCATATATATATATATATAAGCAACCACAAATCATTGATTTTCGATTGCCAATAGGACCCTCTATTTAGCCCTAGCCTTCATTTCCATAACACTTAAAATGTGGCCAATCCCGCATCCCAATGATTTTTAAATGTGGTCAATATGCCAACCATCGCCAACCTCTATCATCGATTGCCAAAGTGACGTCATCTCATACCACGTCGCATATTATGACTAGTGACACGTGTCACTCACATATGGCCCATTAGGCCATTCAAAACAGTCAAATACTCTTGCCACTTGTCCTTCCGTACCACCACATCATGCTGATGTAGCTACCACTTAGCCTCATCAGAACTAATAAGATCCTGCCACTTGTCCTGATTAGAGCTCCTCTGATGATGCCTTCTATCCTTATCGGAGCCAACCAGACACCTCCACTTGTTCTACTGGAGGAGAGAGAAAGAGGCTCGTATATCCTTGTTTTGCATCAAATTCCTTTGCATTTTTTCTTTTTGGCCTTCCCAGCGATTTAACAAACGATGACTCAATTCCCAACATTCTAACTCAGTCAGCATTCACTCATCGACGAATTCCCATTGTTGTCACATATGAAACCATTGACTGCCGATCTCCGATGCACCCTTATGTGCCGACTGTCAAGACCTTTGATATAAGATATCGCAAGTATGCAATACTTGCTAATCCTCTGATATTTGATTTCCAAGAGTTCTGATATATGGCACCTCCGATCTATAGGACTTTTAATATGTGATACCTCTGATGATCCAACTTACGAGACCTCCAATTTGCAAGACCTACAATTGCGACTCGTCGGGACCTATGTATTGAGCCTTGACTCCCCCGATCATCGATATGACGGGACCTTCAATATCCAATCTCCGATATGACTAAATTCTCATGCTTAAGGCCTTAAGAACCGTAAATTTCAACAAGACATATCTTTTGAACCAAGAATCCATTTCCAAAGTTCCACATACCATTGGAAATATCTTCTATAGAAATTTCCAATGAAGGGAGTCTGATTAGCCATTCAGGCCATCTTCCACCCTAAAATGTGGCTCCAATCTCACTACCATCCTTCTGCACCTTGGCTCTCTGGACAGCTCAGAAACTCACCCACAATGTGTCCTTAGCATGAGTCTTGTAGCTCCCATGGACTGCCATCCTCGACCATCACTATAATCATCATTTTTTGGATTTTCCAATAAGATTGCTACTATGATGATTCTCTACATGAAGCGTGCAGCTACCAAGAGATTCCTCCCGAGCCATCACTACCAGCATCTGCTGCAATAAGAAACCAAGCTTGTCTGGCTGACATTAATGCCAACATTGCTGCCAATTGTTAGCCTACCAACTGCCCAACACATCTCCACAACATAAATGTTGACATCAATGCCAACACATTTGTAGTTGCCTTCTCTAGTCCATTGGCCATGCACACAATGCCAACTATCTAACATAAGCTTCAGAGGTTATCCACAAGCTTGCAACTTGCCAAGTGGCTTGCACGTTTTGATCTCTTATTTTATGTTCAACCATCATATTAAGGTAGGAGGGGAGACCTTACACTATTGTACCCTCCATAGGGGACCACTACATGTTTATTAATTCAATTTTTTAAGTTTTTATTATGTTATGAAAAATATGAATCATTATTATTTAAATTTATTTTAGTACGAAATGTTTATTA
>APFE030732823.1:0-26289 GCA_000404065.3 Pinus taeda | reverse complement strand
TAATAGAAATTTATTATTATTAAAGCTTACTCAACCTTATTATTTATAAACCTAATGCTTATGGTGTCTATGGATAGTTATGGTTGACCATGATGCCCATTTTGATTATGGTTGATCATGTCAACCATGACTCACATGTGTTGATGTATATGTTAATATATTATTAGTGTGTTATTGTGTAGATAAACGTATTGATATGCAATTATTAATACACTATTATAAAGTCAATGAGGTTTAAATAATATTATTAATAAAGTTATTAAACCTTATTAGTAAATAAATACCATTTACATAATATATATTTTTATAACATTATTAATAGCCACATTAATGTTATTAATCTTAATATTAATATTATTATTAAATATTAAACCCTATTATTAAAACTTATGAATAATAATGTATCAATAAATTTTATTACAACTTATTCACAAGCCCTAATATTACTAATATTAATAGAAACCAAATAACCTAATGATATAATAGTTGATTTTCATATGCATGTGTGAAGTTAATGTTCATCTGTGGCTTTTGCACATTTTGATTCTAGTATAAACATATTATATACGACCAACATTAAAGAGATCTTATCAATATATCGAAAATTTCCTAGCTAAATTAATTCTTTAAATTGCATTTCTGAGGGAGGTGTAGCTTGATTAATTATTCAATGGATTTATATGCATCTAAAGACAAGGGTTTTCTCTATTTTTTCTCAACAACGAATAGATCTTGAAAGGCAAGCACAAAGATAAGATAGAGGAACATGTGGTGTATCAAGAAAGAATTTATCCTTTACCTTTAAGCATGGCCTAGGTAATGATACCATTCCTTTGAATGTCAAATTATTCAATTTTACCATTATTTCAGTGCTAATGCAAAGATTCTATCAAGAGGACCTATTTTATTCTCTAGTTCTAAATCCATGTGATGGAAATTAAAATATTTTTAACTTAAAATACTAGAGTATAGAAGGTAAGAATATTTTAAAACTATTTATGTGTGATATTAACATAGGAACATGGGAAATGAATAGAAAATATGAATAATACCATAAAGAAAAATTGTTTACTTTTATTTATCTTACTTAATGGGATTTTATAAGTTCACAATGTGTCCACAAATCCCTTTAATATATGCATGCATGCAGGTTGAGGCCAAAAGAAATTAAAATATCTAAATAATTAATCTATATTATACTAATATATAAAATAAAAAAGAAGTACATTTGTACACTTGGCGAAAACAAGATTGACCAAGATATAGTATTATGGTGCATCATTGGAGAGACATTACTCTGTATATATTCATACAACATACAACTATGTCCCGAGTTAGTTTGAAAGTGTCCCTACTTTCCTCCTCATTTATGAGTGAGAATATAGAAGAGAAAAGTATTATGTCACTGGGTCAAATGTCGACTTGTTGGAAAATAAAGGACTATGATGACTTTAAATTCACACTTACTCTTCATCCCCACTTATGTTGGGCTTAAACAAATTACACTAGATTACACAAGGATGTCATTCCTTTGACCATTTCAAATCTTTATGATGTGAACTTTTTATGATGCCTTTGCGAATTACAACTTAATTTCAATAATCTTTATTTTACTTGAAATTTAATGTTCCTTCATAGTACCCCTCTATTTTTGTAACGATCGTTTTCTTTTCAGACTGAGTTATGTTAGACTAGATGGATGATTGGTTTAATTGAAAGTAATACAATAAAGTGGTTATGTAATAAGTAATTTTTATTAATAATTAAAAGGGTCGGAGCTACTTGGGAATGAGACACTTGAGTAAGATATTATCGCCAAAGAGAAAAAAACAAAAACAAAAATATCATTAATGAATAAGATCACGATAAATCTTCCATAATAGGAACTCCTAAATAGGATTTAATGGAATATGAGAAAAATATCCATTAAATTCGTCAGATGGAGAAAGATGTTAAGAATGAATAAGAATAACACATCGTAGGAAAGAAAAGTGGGATTTAGAAAGAAAAAAATCCTAGGCAAGTTGATTTTCAAAACCAAAAAAACAGGACGCCGTTGAGCAAAAAATATATTATGGAAGAAAATGTATAAAATACATACTCAAGGGATTAAAGAGGTTGTTGATTCCCTGGCAAGTACATTTGAGTTTGGGGATGAACTGGAGGATTTTAGTTCATAGTTGGGTGGAAAAAAAAGTGCAATATTCCCAAGTGTTCCCCTCACAGTGATACCAGTTAGATTATACGTTATGTTATTTTATTAGCATAAATGATTATATGCAAATGGTATTTCCATAACATTGTTATCATGAATTTATTTATGGTAGAATTTAGATTTTATTGTCAATTTGAATATGTGTTATTATCATGAATTTAAATTTATTAGAAAATAGATCTTAGTGTCAAGTTGAATACGTATAGTAGATAGAAGGCTTTGGGAGAAAGAAAGAAAAGATTCAAAGCTTAGATATGTGTTCATGACTTTAACTATGTGTGTTACTTAGGATCGAATCATCTACATATTGTTATTTTCTAAGTATATGTTACTAAGCATGTACTAGTCTAAGAAACTTTGTATATTATTTTATTTACATATAGAAGAAGTAACAATTAGAAGTGTTATACAAGGCAAAATGATTTATTAGAAATCAGTTAGTAAATCCGAGGGGGAAATCGTGAAATAAGCATAGGAATCGGGTTGTAATTCCCCAGGTGTCATGCCCTCAGGACATAGGAAATTGTAATATTTGGTTGAATACAATTGACAAGAACCAAAGTTATAGTGGTACAAAACAAAAGAATAATAATATAGTGGATGGACATGGCAGAAGATCACACAATTAATTTAAGAACTAATTAACATGATTTATTAGCCAATATATTAAACCCAAGAACAATCTATTACTATCCTTCTGTAATAGGATAAGATTGAAATTCCCAAAAATAAACTAACAAGGAGTCCATTCGAAATGAAAACTAACAAGATATTAATTATTTCTCTTTTTCCTTTTGTGTAGAACTAACTAGTAAAAATAAAATATACAGTGCTTGAATACATGAAAAAAAATTCTACATCCAATGCTACCCCAAATAAACACTCCCTCTTAGCGAGGAGTGTGCTCTAGTAATACTCCTCAATCATTATCACCCTAATCATTCGACATCGTTCCTTGTGCTGATGCTAGGCCTGCTGCCCACGATCCTCTACACTGTTGTATCCTATACTACTGCCCATGGTTCTGCCACTGCCACTGCTGCATTTGTACGATAACTCCCTATGCATCTGTGTTGTTGTTGGTCCTTTCTCCGAGCACTACATCCTTACTGCACCTCCTCTCATCACGTTGCATCATGCTACCCACTGCTGCACTGCAACTTAGTTACTCAGAAGTAAGTAGCTGATCTCCCAAATCTAACCTCTCTATTGGGCTAGAGACCCTCCTGATGTTAAAACTCCACCTACCACTAACAACTGCTCCATCTCTGACCTCTACACTGCTGCAACAACTCCGTGCATCTCACACCATTGCACACATCTCTGTACCATCCTACACTGGTGCAACACTCCTATGCCTCTCACACTGTTGTAGCCTTCTAGCCTTGCGCTATCTCAAGACTCCTACACTGTAGCTCTCTCTATTGCTCCATCCGCATCCATCTCTACCCGACTCAGTCAGTCCTGCTACTCCGCTTCGGGGCTCCTGCAGCAAGGCCTAATCCAAGAGGCTGGGTACCTCGAGGATCCTGCCCCTCATTTCCTGCAGTCCACCTGACTATAGTTCGATGTCTCCCCACTTCTTCTCAATTAGCGCGTGTGCACTCATGGCATAGTCATCGTTTGTCAAGTTGTCCTTCTCTTCCCTTGTTGACACTGCCTTAGTCTCGAAAGGCTCTCCAATACTCTTCTTCCTTGGACACTGGGCCGCATACTAACCCAACTCCCCATAGTGGGAGAAATTGATCTTTGAGAGATCCTTCTTCTTCCACTTTTCCTTCTTTCCCTCAGATGCTAGGGAAACGTCTTCCTCCTCTTGCTTGACTTTGATCCCCCTGCTGTCGCTACTCATCTTCGACTATCGTCTGATCTCTTCCTAGTGAAGAGCCACCCAAATCTCATGCCAAGGTGGGAGAGTCCCTCTGCCCAGTATACTCTGGAAAAATACCTCCTAGTATTCTGAGACAACATTCAGGGTTGTCCTCACCATTAGCTCTTGATCCGGCATTGCTTCTATAGCAATCAACTGATCTTGAATCTCATTCAGTTCTTTGAGGAAGGTGTCAATCAATTCTCCCTTCTTCATCTGATACAACCTCAACTGATTCTCAAGTAGCATTCTTCTCCGCACATAAGCATGTTGGTATAATTTCTTTAGGGCCTTCCACATCTCATATGTCGTTTCCTTATCAGTAATGTGTGGTACTACATGGTCCTTAACCCCATCAAGGATGATGCTCTTTGCCCTAGCCATTGCCTCCTTGTACCTTTTGTTATCATTTTGGTCGACTGGGATAGCTATAACCTTCAAGGAGAAGTTCTTGACATAATTGCCATCAAGTACAGATAATATTTTGGCCTTCCAAACTGGGAATTTCGATGCTCCTTCTAGTCTATCCTAGTCTCTTGCTCTGTGTAGTGCGATGATGCTTGTTTACTTCCCTCCTGGAAGTTCTCTATTCAAGTCGTCCGAGTCTCTACTTCCCATCTGGAAGTTCTCTTGTGGACTCCCTCTGAGTCCCGATTTCCCTCTTGGAAATCCTTCTGCCACTATCGAGATGCCCCATACTCTGATCGTCCTGTGGAACCACACCAATGATCTAGGTTCCTCGGCTAGAAACCCTTGATAGAAACTCCCTCCTCTTTGCCTTGCTCTATCAGGTATTTTTCTGACTACAATACCTCACCAACTCCACTCTGCAATATTCACATAGCCTTCTAAACCCCAGCAACCTAAAGGTGAGAGCTCCTAGGCTCTGTGTAATCCTGGCACCAGTAACCCAGCCTCCTCATACAACTACGTCAGCCCTCCCAGCTTCTTCATTTCTCTGCGTGAGGCTCCCTTTAACTTCCTTAGCCTTTGTGTTGCCTTTTCCTAGCTCACCCTTGATGTGCAGGCACTGCGTCACCCTTCACTTGTTGATGCTCTACTAGAAACAAATTTTTTCACCTCGGGACAGTTGTTTTCTACTATTATTTCTATGCTTGGATGATATCCTTAGTCCTCCTGTGATCTACAATTATGCTCTGATACCATGTTGAATTTTCTAAGTCTACTTAGTTATAAACCCTCCATGCACTTTATTAGATTTATTCCTACCTACTTGTTATGTTACATAACATGTTATTTACAATGTAAATACTAAAATAAACACTATTGCTTGCTCAACATATTACAGATCAACAACTAAAGGAAACAAAAACAATCACATCATATGACACCATTATTTTTTGACCAATGTCCCTGGAAAAACCCAATGTGGGAAAACGGGTGTAGCTATCTGAGGGTTTTCTTATTAAGAAATATCATAGTACAATCTGGATGCCGAAACTGGCCTACCCAACAAAGAATTTCCTTGGCAGTAGTACCTCTAAGTTTCTGACAAACCTCTTGTTGAAACCCCAAATAATCCTTTCAGGATCCCCTTAGCACCAATCTGCTCCAAAAACCCTAGCGTCAACCTCTCTCTAGACCGTGTCAGCCCCTCTTTTCCCAACACTAGCCCTGCGTCACCCCAGATGGGTCTGCGTCAGCCCTCGGGCCCTTTGCGTCAGCAACATTGGCCTCTCTGAGGCTCTGCGTAGCTACCAACTGCCTCTGCGTGGCCCTGTGTGAGCCCTGGCTAGCTCTGTGTCACTCTCCTCAGCTATTGCGCTGCTCTCTTGGCACTATCTTCGCCTCTATGTCTCTCTATACTCAATGCCCCTCAGCTGCAACTCTCGATCACTAATTATATCTCTCTTAGTAAACCCCACTCTAGAGAATAAAATGACTTTTCCTGTTGACATATCAACAGTCGAGATTAAGTCCCTAATCAATGGCTAAGATTAGATCTAGCTTGATCCATGTCTTTTGGACCATTCTAACACAGTTTCATATTAATCCACATTAATATTGGACTCCATTAAAAATATTAATTATTTTAATATCTCCTGAACTGTTTAGAATCTTCCCAAACCCTTTCTCAGTATTGGAGATCTCATGTGCCCCAACCTCTCCACCACATTTTGTGGCTAGAGCACATCCGATGCTACCCCAAATCAACATAAAAATACAAAAACCTGTCTATCTTAAAAAATTTGGGAAGGACCATCAATGAGAAAAAATCAGCAAGGGAAACATAAATCAACCAACGCAATCTCAAACTGCGTCCAAACCCATAGATATGAATAATAAAAAGATTAGGGGGGCAAAGAAAAGGAACCGCTGAAGTTTTGGGGTGTGGTGAGCCTCATTTGTTGAGATATTTCTTACATAATCCCAGATCTATCCAAAATATCCAAGCTCTCCACGAAGCCACCAAAGTGAATGATGTTTCTGTAAATATTCCAATAATATGTGCAACATTGGAGGATAGGAAAGCAGAGCATCAATTGAAAATGATTGAGATTGAAGCTACTATTTTAAACCAACCAGTTTTTGTTTTAATCAACCCAGGAGCTAGTTTAAGTTACATTGGCCCACAAGTTCTAAAAAATGTAAAGTTAAAACTGAAAAGTATAAGATTGTCTAGCTGGTATAGCTATCAACTTGCACTAAGAGAAGGTTAACTAGCCAGGTAATACAATTCCATATTGACTTAAATGGGCATTCCATAGAAGTGAAACTAAATATACTTCCCTTGGGATCGTATGATGTGTTGATAGGCATGCACTAGTTGGAAAACTAGGGGGGCATTATAAATTGTTTAGAAAAAATATTGAGTTGTGTGAATCGGAAGGGATAAAATCAATAATCCAAGGCATATCAAAACCGATATCAATTAGATAAATTTCATCCTTACAAATGAAAAAGAGTGCATGTAAAGGGTGTCAATTATTTATGGTTCATGTGGAAGCAAGGGAATAACAAACAAAAGAATAAAATTTAGAGACCTTGCCAATTATTAAGGAGTTTCGAGATGACTTTTCAGAGGAAATAAAATGTTTATCCCCCTACAGAGATATAGATTTTTCCATTGATTTGGTACCAGGTGTAGCCATACTATCTAGAGCTCCTTAAAAAACGAGTACACCTGAATTATTGGAGCTGGAAATGGAGTTACAAGAACTACAAGATAAAGGCTGTATTAGGCCCAATGCATCATCGTGTGGGGCTGCCGTGTTAGTTTTCAAGAAGGATGGAGCATTTAGGATGTGCATTAATTATCAATAATTAAACAAGTTAACAATTAAAAACAAATATCCATTTCCCCGTATTGATGATATGTTTGATCAAGTAAGGGGGGAAACCATTTTTTCAAAACTTGATTTCAGGATTGGATATCACTAGTTGAGAATCAAAGATGATGATATTCACAAGGCAATCTTCAGGACTAGATATGGTCACTACGAGTTTGTAGTGTTACCATTTGGCCTTACTAATGCACCAACAACCTCTATGTGCTTGATGAACAATATATTTAATAAGTATCTCGATAAATTTGTTTTGGTATTTATAGATGAAATTATAGTGTGTCCCAAAATGAAGAAGAACATAGGGAACATCTGAGATTATTGTTGCAAACTCTAAGAGAACATAAGTTATATGCTAAATTTAGCAAATGTGAATTTTATAAAAACAAAATATAGTATTTGGGCCACGCTATTTCAATGGAAGACTAGGTGTTGATCCTTAGAACATTAGGGAAATGGTAAATTGGCCTATACCAAAGGATGTGTCTGTTGTTTGTTCATTTATGGGAATCATAGGATATTATCGAAGATTTACAGAGGGATTCTCTAAGATAGTGCATCCTATTACATCCTTAAAGATGAAAGGAGAAAAATTTGAGTCAACAACCAAATGTTAGGAAAGTTTTAATAGATTGAAACACTTACTTACAGTGGCCCCTATTATAAAACTTTTAGATCAAAATAAAGAGTTATTATTTGCATCGATGCCTGTATGGAGGGGGACTAAGGAGAGTTCTAATGCAGGAAAATTCAGTGGTATCTTATGAGTCTACAATGTTGAAAACACATGAAAGAAAATATGTTATATATGATTTAGAACTAGATACTATAATACATTCCATAAATATGTGGAGACACTATCCAATGGGGGGGAATTCAACTTGGTAATAGATCATATAAGTTTGAAATATCTCTTCAGCTAACCAGATCTTAATGCCAAACAAGCTAAGTGGATGGAATTTCTTAGTGAGTTTGAGTTTGACATTAAACACATAAAAGGGAAAGAAAATAGGATAGAATATCCTTTAAGAAGATATGCATACACTATAATAGGGATATTTGTTAGCAATGTTAGTACAAATTTTCTGGAAGAGATTAAAAATTGAATACCCAAGGATCCTAAATACTTGGATGTTCAACAAGAATTGTGACAAACTAACATCTCGGTTATGCTGAAAATTATGAAAATGTTGCTAATTTACAAACATAGGTTGTCGGTTCCCAATGTGAATTCATTAAAAAATATGGTACTAAATGAGTATCATAAGAAATCATAAGCAAGATATCCTTAGTGTTGGTATAAGGAATTTCTAACAGGGGGGGCAGTGGTGAATCAGTAATACTGAGGTTCTTACCATTTTTACTAAATATGCTTTTAATTATTTCCTCTACTATTTGTTACTTACGAAAGTATTAATACATAAAGAAAATGGGTATGAAGATGATACATTTACATGTACATACAATTCATCACATGAGAAGCATACGCGTAATGACACCAATATTTTTTCACGTGGAAACCCAAAGGGAAAAATCCATCAATCAGTTTATTATTATGATGTAAAATTAAGCACCTAGTTAATTAGATGGTTTGTGAGAACCCACTCATAGGAGGCACCAACCTCTTCATGCCATTGTTCTACTTTTCATACTATTTTTAAACTGAAAATAGAGGGATTTACATACATAGAAATACACCACTTAGGTTGATTGTTGACTCAAATTATTATCCTGGTCTTCTAATGTTCAAAAGCTCCTTTGGTCTTGCACAACTGCACTTTGTCCACTTCTCACAATGACCGATTCTCAGCCCTCAACCTTCTCTTACACAAGCTCTCAGTAGCTTTTCACTTCAGCTCAACACTGGACATAGTGCCACAAACTCCACACAGCTCAACACATACAAAAGCACTCTCTTTTCCCCTTTTCTTGATTGAAATAAGTGGGTTTGATCCTTTGCTACACAATGTTCAACATTGTCTTTGTCACAAGTTTCCATCATAATTTTTCCAAGTGTACCTCTGTAGGGTTCCTCCATGCTACTGTTGTATCGAATGGATTAATTCTATCATGAAATTTAAACATAAGGATGGGCTTCCAAGTTCTTCACTTACTCACCAAGAAATCCTCCATACTGATAATTTAATCTCAATGAGCTTTCCCATTGTATTGTGACGTCCATGCTTATTAAGTCTTAACATTTTTTTCTAGTGCTTTGAGAGTGACTTATTTGTTCCTCATTTAAGACAGTAAGACATGTACGAGAAATAGGAGATGGCCTCTGTCTCCGTCTCAATGAACTTCTGAAGTAATGATAACTACAATGACTAACCTTATTTAATTGCATTAGTTGTCCATTCATCCAATCCTGCAATGCACTCAATTATTATATCGGAGCTCTTACACATTAGAAACTTGTATTAATACATGATTACGAAATTGCAAGGTCTCGATTCGCCTTTAGCTCTTCCAAGCCTAGATCCTTATCGCACTTCTTACGATGGGACCGTTTCCTGTCACCGAGTGCTTCAAATACAATTGTGTTGTATCAAGGTTCCACTCACCGTAACTTTTATTAAAATGACCTGCGAAAATTCGAAGCTTCCAATTGTCCTTTAGCCCCTTATTGTAATTCCTCTATAGGACGACTGCCTATGACTAGTGCATTCATACTCCACTGTGGTGTTCTATTGGAGCCCCTACATATCGTAACTTTTATTAAACAGGCATTATGAAATCGTAAGCTTTTGATTTCCCTTTAGCCCCTTTTCTTAACCCCTTTTCATTTCTCCTCCATGGGATTGATACATGTGACTGGTGTTATAGCCCCTGGGTGCTGCAATATCAGAGCCACCATATCTCGTAAATTTTATTCAAATGATGTTATGAGGTCGCGAGGTTTCAAGCTCCTTTCACTTGGCACTTTCCTATTGTTCCTCTAGGGGATTGGACATTATGACCATCGACTTAGCTTTTAGGTGCTAAGGCCTGCTGTTGTTGGTGGGGGCCTATCTTCCTTTCTTAAGTCCTCTTCACCCTTGGTTCCTCGGAACTTTATGACCAAGTGGAAATATTACATCAAAGCCCTTAGGCATCGCATTTTTTTCAAATATGCATTTATAGAGGAGTTATGATATCTCCATCCTCCAATATACACCATAGCACTTAGGTGCTAGCCCAACTCTATGCCATTGGTTCTCTGGGCTTCATGACCATGTGCCAGCCTCATTGGAGTGCCTTTCATAAAAAATTTCTCATAAGGCATTTAGATAGGTGTTACGAAATCCTTGACCTCTGAAATGTCGACCTTCAAGTGATGTCACACTAACATCATTACTCCATGTGGCGCCTCCTCAATGGTGACATGTGTCACTCGGAGTTAGCCCACCCAAAATGCTTAATCTTCCTTCCACGTGTCTTGTCACACGTTCATATCATCACTACGTCATCTGCCACCAGAGGCCCTTAGGGCCAATAAACAGTTTTCATATGTCCACCTGTAGGAGAGAGAAAGGGGTCCGTTTGACTTTCTTTTTTCAATGAAATCCTTTGTATTTCACTTCTCATAGCACTATCGAAGCTTTTAAATAATTCATTTGTTAAGAAGTTTAGAGGTTCTGATCTGCTAACGTTCTGATGGAATCATTTGTTCTGAGGTTCTAATATCAGGCCTGTCTTATTGGATCAGAACATTCATAAGACGGAATTTCATTGGAGTTTTGAAATCCCAATCTTTGATTTGTTGTCCTTGGATATTTTGGATTCCAAAACTCTGTCCTACTGAAATGCTTGCCTACTCATCCTTGATATAAGGTCCTAATATTTCGGTAGCCTCCAGCAGGAGGTTCTGATAGGACAATTGACTCTTTGTCAAACTATAGAATTTGGGGTGCCCCTAACTTTTTGAGGTGTGAAATCTATTTCTACCTTCAAATCTAGATTGGAAATAAAAATATTAGATTATCATGAAAAAATTATTGTTAAGACGAAATTGCACCATTACTTTTGAGAGAAATCTTAACCCTCTATCCTTCTCTATTATGAGAAATATGTTTAAATACTTTATAAAAGTTAAATCCTTACCATTTAATTATTAAATATAGTAAATTAATAAAATTCTAAGGATATTACATACATTATACATATAATTATTGATATTTCTTAAAAATAATAAATTATATTTTAATTCCCAAGAAATAATAAAAAATAAATTAAAGATTTTAAAATATTAATTATAATAAAAAATTCAAGAAAAACATGGTTGAGAAATCTATATTATAGGCGAATTTGTGACTATTTAGACTAAAAAAATAATATGCTTCTTTCTTTTTTTTCAATTTAATTAAAAAAAAATATAAAATAGTTTTGATTGTGAAATGTTCTTTAGATGTGTGTTATGATAAGACATGAATTGGTCATCTTAATTTAAAAAAAATGTAATTAAAAATTAAAAATCTTCATGATAAAGATCCAGGTAAATCTTTAGGATAACAAATCCTGTACCGCTCTAATGTTTGGGTGTTTAGCTCATATATATATTTTAATTAATAATAGTAATAAGTAATAATAATAATAATAATTTAAAATGTAGTTATAAAATCAACATATCTAATCTTCCTAATAGCAAATTGAAACAAAATATTGTAAATAATCGGAAAATCAATGATACATGCTATTAAGGATGTATTGAAATTTTGAAATAATACAAATTTATTTTCAAAAAAAATATAATTTAGTTATTTTTTAAATCTCTATAATATGAAATGTATTATAAGATAAGTGTCTCAATACTTAATCATAAATCAATATGTACTAACATTTATCAATCATTTAATTTATATAATTATACTAATAAATTATATAATAACTCTAATTATGTAGAAACCTTTTTTCTATTCTTTTTTTAATTAATCTTCTATTAATTTGGGAAAGCAAATAGTATCACCGCAGTGAAATTTATTAACCAAAAAAATCACCATATAACAAAAAATACTCTCATTTTCATTAAACACTTCACTTTCGATTTTCATAAAACCAAAACAACTTCACCAAACTCTGAAGCTAATCATCGACATGGGTCGAGATTGGTATGGCCATGCCAAATACCTATCACTTAGGAAATATCAAAAAATATTTTGTCAACCAAAGCAAAATACCTTATAATTAAAACACTATAGTATGTGGCTACATTTTTGTCCATAGCGGAAATTTTGAAAAATTCCAATAGAAATTTCATCTAACTGTCTTCAAAGACCCTTTGTAGAGTGCGCGATTACGTTATGGTTGGTGTAATACACTAACTTTTCATACTATAATTAATAAATTGCCACGCTCGGTTGACAATCATATATGTGACATGATGGGGAAGCACCCCCATCAGGGGCATCAGCAAAAGAAAGACAAGCAGATGCCATGGCCAGTTCTGTAGCGTGAGTAGCGGGAGAACAAGCAGGTGAGATTCCGTGCTCTCTCAGGAGGGTGGGGTTTGCAATCAGTATTACATCCATTTGTTTCTTCGTATTATACACTGTGCTCTCGCTGCCCTGCGGTTTACATTCGCGCATCCATCAATACAGAGATATATATACAAATTGAAAAGATGAGAGCAGTGCACAAGTTTGGTACCTACTGCGTTACTGCTTCTTTACTTCCAACGCTGATGTCAACTGATGCAAATAATATACATAAAATCTACTTGTTAGGAAACTACAAGTGTGAAATACACGTAATCACAAGCAAACCATTGAAAACAAAAATTCCAGGAACATATAAGCCATTCAAAACGTTTAAACGATGGGAGGAGAGAAAGAGTATGTGAATAAGCAATAACTGTGTTACCCCAGATATGCGGGTAATGAGATTCTGCAGGTTGTTGTTGGGAATTTTTGATAATTCCAAACAACAATGAACAAAGAATAATGTTCTGTTTTAACATAGGATCTTAACATAGGGAAGTAAAAATTGTTTTTTGGAAAGAACAGAGTTTTTCACACACATAAAAACTTTGTATTCATTAATAAAGATTGCCTGTTACAAAAGGATCTTCCTCTTAACAGAGGGATTAAACCAGGAACACTTCAGTTCCACACAAAAAAAAGTTAGTCTATTTCCTTGCAAATTTACTCTGTCTCTGCTTTGAAATTTTACACTTTTGTGTGTAAAAATTTCTTACATTTACTGTTGTAAAAGAAATCCTTTTGTTTCATTCACGTTGTTGCATCTCTTCACATTCTTTCTCTGCATACAAATTTTCTTTACACTGCTGTGTAATTTTTCTCACGCGTTGTTGCGTGCTTCCCTTGCATTTCATTAACAAAAAAAATTAACACTCGCGCTTTCACGCTTCTACATATTACATATTACATTGCATATTTTTTAACAATAAAAAAAAACATGACCATACTTTTCTTTTAATTGTGCCATACTTCCGTGAGTTTTAAAAAAAACAATAAAATTAAAAACATTACCAACATTTACTGACCCATAGTAAATACTCATTAATTGTTTTACTGAAAAATCGGCCGTCAACTTTTACTTCACGCCAATTTCATGTTGCAGGCTTGTTCACAATCGTAGATCTAATCCGACGACTGACAACAATATCGCACGACCCTTTTCTTTCGAATTTTATGCTCCGGGAAAAACCACTTTGGCAAAATTGTTGTGCACGTGTCAGCTGCTGGGTGTTATCGCTGCCCCTCCGGAAAATACCACTGCTTGCTGAAAAGCTGTGCGATGGAAGACTGACAGTTTTCTGGAAATGATAACGCAGCAGGGGAAATTACATTTCAACACTGCCCTTTAATTTCAACTGTTGGGTTATCAATCATATGCAGAGATTTCCTCAAAAATTCGAAACTTTTCTGTCCCAGTGGCTTGGTCAGAATGTCTGCAACTTGCTCCTGAGTTCTGCAATGTTTTAAAACAATTTCTCCATTGTTTACTAATTCCCTGATGTAGTGAAACTTTGTGTCAATGTGTTTCGTTCTCTTATGAAACACAAAATTCTTGGATAATGCAATAACTGAGCTATTGTCACAAAAATCACAGTTCCTTTTACTTGCTCTTGGCATAAACTCCATAACATCCTTCTCATCCAAACTGCATGACACGTTGCTACTGTAGCTGCCACATATTCTACCTCTGCTATAGACAACACTACAATAGGCTATTTTTTAGAAGCCTATGAAATGGCTCCTGAACCCATGTGAAAAACATAACCGGATGTGCTTTTCTAATCATCTACACTTCCAACCCAATCACTATCAGTGTATCCAATTAAATCTGAACATTCTGAAGCAGTATATAAAATGCCAAACCTTTTAGTACCTTTAACATACCTCAGAATCCTTTTTGCTGCCTGCCGATGTGCTTCTTTTGGCCTCTCCATGAATCTGGAAATTAAACTAACAGTATACATTATATCCGGCCTAGTTGCAGTCAAATACATGAGGCTATCAACTATGCTCTTGTACAAACTAGGATCAAAATCCTTGCTGCTGTCCTCTTTGCTGAGTTTTAATCCCGTCACTGTGGGAGTGATTGCTGTTTTGCTCTCTTGCATATTAAATCTTTCCAACACTTCATTAGCATATTTCTCTTATGATATAAAAATCATATTTCCATTTTGTTCTACTTCTGTTCCTAAAAAGTATCTCAGCAAAACCATGTCAGTCATTTCAAATTCTTCTTTCATGACTGTTTTGAAATTCTCAATAAGATAATCATCATTACCTGTGAAAATAACATCATCAACATATAAAACAACAATTAGTATTTTACCATCATTTTCTTTGATGTAGAGGGTGCCTTCTCCCTCACATTTTTCAAATCCATTTTCCAGTAGATAGGAATCTATCCTACTGTACCACGCTCTTGGTGCTTGCTTCATCCCATGAAGAGCTTTCTTCAATCTGCACACTTTGTGCTCTTGGCCTTTCTTTTCATAGCCTAGAGGTTGTTCAATGTAAACCTCTTCCATTAACACTCCATTTAGGAATGTTGACTTCACGTCCATTTGGTAAACTTTCCACTTGTTTTGTGTTGCTATGGGTAGCACTATTCTCATGGTTTCCATCCTAGTAATCGGTGCAAAAGTTTGCTCATAGTCTCTCCCATACTGTTGTTTATATCCTTTGACAACAAGTCTCGCCTTGTGTATTTCTATTTTTCCTTCAGAATTATTCTTGGTATTGCAGACCCACTTAACTCCAATGACTTCTCTTCCTTTTGGTAGTTCAACTAAATCCCATGTATTTTTTCTTTCTATGGCATTGATCTCCTCATCCATAGCTTCTATCCATTTCTTATCCTTAATTGCTTCTTTGAAATGAACAGGGTCATCAACATGATAATATAAAGCGAACAAAGAATTCATACCTTCATTTGTTGCCTCTTGTTCATAAATGTCACTTAAATTTCTGAACTTTTTACCTCTTTCATTTGGTGTACAAGTGCTTGAAGAAGCACTTGAATTTCCTCCTTGTGGTGTGCTTGGAGAAGCACGTTCATTTCTCCTCAAGGGTGTCTTTTGTTGCCTTTGTGTTGGTGCAGCTGTTTGGGGATGTATTTAAGCCATCTCCTCATCATCTTCCTCATGTGACAAAGAGTTTTTAACATTCACTATTTTCTCTATGCTTCCATCCCAAGCTTCTTCCTCAATGAACTAAACATCTCTGCTTGCAAAAAACTTCTTGGTGGATGGGTTATACAACCTGTAAGCTTTCGATTCCTCACTGTATCCAATGAAAATACATTTCTCTCCTCTGCTGTCCAACTTCTTCCTTAGCTAATTTGGTATGTGTGCATAAACCACACATCCAAAAACTTTCATGTTGGTGACTCCTTGCTTTCTCCCAGTCCATGCTTCTTTCGGCACTCTATTCATGACTACTTTTGTAGGGCATCTATTTAAAATGTACGCTGCACAGTGTACAACTTTAGCCCAATAATCATTTAACAAATGCTTTGCCTTCAACATACTCCTTGTCATATCCATGATTGTTCTATTCTTCCTTTCGGCGACACCATTTTGTTGCGGAGTGTACCTTGTGGTAAACTGCTTATGAATTCCATTTTCTCTACAAAAGCGTAGAAATTTTTTGGATATATACTCACCTCCTCTATCAGTTCTTAGAACTTTGATACACAACCCACTTTGGTTTTCTACAAGTGCTTTGAAATTGCGAAATTTTTCAAACACTTCACTTTTGTTCTTCAGGGAATAGACCCAAGTTTTTCTAGTAAAATCATTAACGAATGTTAGAAAATATTCGCTGCCTGCAAATGATGGAGTTTGCATCGGTTCACATAAATTTGAGTGGACAATCTCTAAGGGTGCTTTTTCCCTTATGCTTTTTCCTGATGGAAAACTTTCTCTGTGTTATTTTCCCAAGATACAACCTTCACAAAGGCTGTCTAGTTTCTCTATCAATGGTAATCCTCTTACCATTCCTTTTCTACTCAACAAGTTAAGACCTCCAAAGTTGAGATGTCCAAATTTCAAGTGCCACAACCAATTTTCATCTTTTGGTTTGCTTTGGAAAGCCTCTTGTGTAACTACTGCTATTTCTACTCCATCTTTCAAATCTGCCTTCATTCTGGGAGGGAACATCCTGTTGCTTTTCATCTTCATTTCAGAAATACATCGTTTGCTGGGTGCTCTATCCATGATGGTGCATACATCATTCTCAAAGAAAACATTATACCCCTTTTGAACAGGTTGTCCAATACTTAAGAGGTTACATTTCATTCCAGGAACATAATAAACATCTGCTATGGTTTTCTTTTCACCTTTCCTTGTTAAGACTTTTACTTCTCATTTTCCCATAACAGAAACTTTACTATCAGTCCCTAGTGTGACTTGTGACTTCACACTCTGATCTAACTTAGAGAACATGGATATGTTTCCTATCATATGGTTACTGCAACCAAAGTCTAAAAACTATACATCTTCACTCTTTGTTTCAACCATATTATATGTGGTGGGCTCCAGTATTGCAGCAATAATGTTGCAACTCCTGGAACTCCCTTCTTTAATTTTATCAACCCGGTAGTTCGTAACAAACTTGGAAGCGACGGTGCTGTATGCACAAGTACTAGCTCTTGCCGCAACTGTCACTTGGTCAGCTGGCACAAGTCTGCTAGGGGCTTAAGCCAATTTCTATGAGCTCTTAGAAGAATATTTTTAACTGATGGATGAAAGCTAACTCAAAGGAATCTAATCTACTTGTGGAAAGAAACTGAAAGCCAAAAAGAAACGCAAACCCTTTTTAGCAAACCCTAATTCTACCAGCTAGTCCTACTGATGCAAGAAGGAAAATGCAAGCTACTGAATGAGATGCCATTGACTTTAGAAGGTAAAATGCATATGTCTAAGCTACCTTTACAATGAAATCTGAAGAAAACATCTTTTTGTATTTTTTAATGACTTTGTAGAATTATGATGCATGTGCTTTTAATGTTTTTGACTGTGCAGAGGTGGATCGGCGGAAGGAAATGCTTGCAGGAGGTTTGGAAGGTTAGAAGAGGTCCTAAGGGGTCCCCAGCACCCTTCCTAAGAGTTTCACAGAGTTTGGCTATCAAGAAACCTCATTCGTGAGCTTCTACAGGAAGTCTGCACGGGTTCTACAGGATGTTCAGAAATTTCTACAGGATGTTTAGAAATGGGATTTTGGAGGGTGGATGAGTGAGGAAAGATGAAGGAATGGGTATGGAGGTAGGATAGGGGTTTGAAGTGGTCCAGGGACTAGTGGATGGAGTTGGGAGAAGGTGTAGATGGCCGAAATAGCTCAAAGGAGGCTGAAACAATGGTTGCACAAAAAAGGTAGGGTTACGTGGGCAAAATGACAAACGTGAGGCAAGGATTCTAAGTAGAGGGTGGAGTGGATGGTGCTGATAGAGAATAAGCAGATGAAGGAGTGGTACAAGTTCTCTGCAAGTCGTTTTTCCAATCTGAACCAACAAAGACTTATAAATTCAAAGACCTAGTTACGTTGACCTAATTTGCTAGCTGTTAGTAAAGAGAATGAACAGAAGTGTAACCTGCAATGAAACCATGTATTTTAAATCATGCAACTAAGCAAACGAAATTCTGAACTTGTAACCAACTTCTACACATGAAAATCAAACACTAGTGATTGCATGGCAAAGCAAAATCAGTGTTTTTGTGGGCAGCAAAGTCATCCTAGTCACAGCTCCTCATCCCACTGAGGGAGAGGTGAAACCCCAGATGTTTGATGGCCCTTTTCTTGAAGCTTTTTCTGTTAACAACCTATCAACTAAATCTGAGCATGAAAATCTATTTTACTCATCAAAAACAACCTAAATAACAAAACAGGATTTAGATCTAAATAGCAGATTTTATTCTAAGAATGTAGCAAAGACACATGAAAGTAAACAAAGGAGGTATTGGGCACTTGATATGGGCGCAAGCCCAAGAGCTACAACCTCATAAGAGAGATTTAGAGCTGGTGCAAAGCTGGATTCATCTTTATTGAGCAAAAAATGTTACATTCCAAAAACTGTCCACAAGGAGAACTTGAAAATGTGCTGAGAGCAAAGCTAATCTATTGCCTAAAAATCGAACTACAAAATGACTACAAAATGACTAAATACTGGCTAACCAAAATGACTAACTGAAATGAGGCCTTAAGCCCTCTTATTTATACAAATTGAGGACCCCAACAGTCCTCCTAAACTTTAGGGACTCGGCTGCCCAAAACTTGTAGTTAACAGCAGTCTTACTTGACTTGCTTGGCTGCCTTTGTGATAATTGATTTGGTGGCCCTTGAACTCCGAGATGATGGTGGAGAATTCGAGGTAAGGACCCATAAATGAAGGGGACGCCTTCCTACAAATCCTCTCCCTTGTTCTCCCACGAATTTGGCTGCCAAGTGCTCATTAAAACCTTCAATTTTGTCTCCAAATTGACCAAAAAGGCTACACAAAGCACACATTACACTTGTTGGCATAATGACTAACCCAATTCACTCTATTAGCATAAATATAATAAAAAACATGCAATAAACTAATGAGAATGGTGGATTAAGTCAAATTAGGAAGTTGAATGAGCCCATATAATTATCCATTTTTGGGGCTCATCATCACCCCCTACTGAAAGTGTTGCTCATCCTCTGAGCAACCAATCTATCTCCTCATCATTGATGGCCCTGGTGGCTTCCCTGGCATGCCAAGCTTCTGAAGTGATGTCCTTTTGTCGGCCACGAAACCATGCTTTTCTCTCTACTCCTTCCCACTACCTGTGCTCCTTTTAATAGAGAATTCTCAACTTCCTGTAGAATTGTCTCAGCATCCTGTAGAACTGTCTTTGAGTCCATTATCTGAATTCTTTCTCTCCAACTGAAGGTTTTTGGATTCCTCATTCATAGGTGATAGACATCCTTGAAGGAGGCTCCTCCTTTTGTTTAGCTTTTGTGTCCTTAATGACAATTTTCTCCTTGTCTGTGGTTTGGGTCTACCCACTTTGATCTGTGTGCTCCTTCTTGCCTTAAAATACATGGAAGGCTCCCTCTTTCACTTCTCCTTCTGCTTGGGGGATGTGCTTAGAGTGGCCAACACAGCTTCTACCTCCCTAGCTAAGATCTCGGCCAACTTCTCCTTCTGCTTCCCTTTCCCCAAACTTCCTGTAGAAAGTCCAGTAGTGGTCATTTTCTGGCTTCCTGTAGAAATAGTTTTCCCTGATTTGGCTTGCATGGTTGGGGGTGTCTTCTTCTTCAATTTTGCTGTGGTTACCTCTTCCCACTGCTTATACTCTTCTTCTTCTGTGTCTCCTTCTAACGATCCCAAATGTAAAGGGGAACTTAACTTGAGGCCTATCCAGCTGGCCTGGAGATTTTGCATAGAATTTTTGTAGGGAGGCACTCGTGCCAAGGCCTCCCTCATTCTAGTTGGAGTGTGGTATTCCCTGATTTTGAGGTTGTGGGACAATGTGTTCCACCTATAGGTGCAAGCATGAACACAATTGTCCCCCAATAGTCGCTCCATATCCTTGAAGTGTGTTATGGCCTGAGCCTGCCGATCCATGTATTCTAACAGGGCCTGAGAGTTGGTTGCTAGGTGCTGGTGCTCTTCTTCCATTAGCTGATGCTGGTTCCAAGACCTTGAGACCCGACTCTCTAGTGGTGAATGCTGCATGCACTGGCTTTGTTTGATGTGAGCTCCTGGTGTCTCCATGGTATGTGCTTCAGCCGGATCAACTGCTACAGGATTCCTGTAGGACATCTTGTAGTCATTTATCCTCCTGGGGTGCATGCTGAAACAAACAAAGTTGTGTTCACATATGAAGGGTCCTGAGGGTGCCTTGACAGGTAAGGTGTGCGGGCCTCTGCATGCTTTCTTTTTCACTTGAAAAACAAATTTCTATCTGAGAAAACAGGGTTCTGGTATGACAATGCAGGTATATTCAACCATATGGTGGCAATGGTGGTGAGAGGAGATGAAAGAAGTGGAGGATGGAAGAAAAGAGTGGTTGCATGCCTCCTCAACAGACTTCAAGCTTCAAATCCCTCTCCATAATCGATTCTAGCCTGCCCAAAGGCTCTACAGGATGTTTCTGGTAAAAATACAGAACTTCCTGTAGAATGTCCTGTAGCTTCCTGTAGAAGGTTGAACCATGACTAAATTGTGTCCGAACCCTGAAAAAAATGAGTGTTCATGGAGGAGATGGATGTGAGGATGCCTTGGAACTTGGTAGGGACCCTTCTGCTTGTGTTGGGAGGCCCCATTTCCGCATTGTGTACCTGCAACCTGCAACAATTACCAGGGATTAAACTTGTTTTCTTCTCTCTGTTTCATCCTTCTTTTTCTTTCTTGCTTTTCCTCTTGCTTTCCTTGTGATGGTTCCACTATTGGTCTGCCCTGGGTTTTCTTACCCTTAGCTTTCTTTCCCTCTGTTTTCCTCTCTGCCTCAATTTGATCCTTTTCCTCACTGCTGGATGAAGTGAGTTCCTCGGTTAGAATTTGGATATAATGCCCTGTTTTGGCTTGTGCTCTGATCAGAAGGAGAATTATGATATGGATTTCCTCCTTGACTCTCAGGACAAGATTTCTTCGTTGGTTTTATCTCTCCTTTCACCAATTCCTTGGTTATAATATTGTTGTTTCCCCAAAACTTGACTGTCAAAATGAAATTAGGCTCTCACAGACAGAGTGCAGAGCTAATTTTCACACTAACCATATAACAGTCACAAAAGAAAAAGGTTTATATGTGCACAGGTGAGCCTTACAGCGGTTTATCGTTATAATGGGGAGAGTTTTCTGGCAGGAACCATGGAGGTGAATACGACGCAACACCATTCAAAAGAAATTTTGTGTATTAGATAAGCAAAACACTGTCTGGACCCACAGGCAAATTGGTTCCAATCTTTTCACTTCAAACGAGATAATCCCCCATCTTTCGAAAATTAAGCATGGGGATGGCATGTTCGAGCCTACCTCTCCTTGAGATTTCCAATTTGTCGAAGAAAAATCCAGGCTTTTTTGCTCTAGAAGGTTTTTTTCTGTGTTTCCTGTAGAAGACTTCCTGTAGAAACGCTTGTAGAGCGCGACAAGCGGGAATTTTTTTAAGAAACAACAGAAATCTAGAGAAACCAGGCAGGAATATTACAGAGGACCACTGGTTAACTCATCTAGACGTGGTGGACATGTGCTCTAGTTGACCGCAGTTGAACAGAGGGTGGTGAGAATTTCAGCCGAGCATCATTTAATTTCATCGTGATTTACGTGAGAGAGTGAAGTGGCCAAGTGTACGTGGCCACATGCAACTGGAAGTGTTGTTCCTGAAATGTGTGTTTTCCCCCTGTAATCACTTCCGTGAATTGAACTGAGGTTTAAACGACTAACACTCTTAGTTACTTTAATTTTCACGTAAGTCAGCTGTCCACGTGTACTGCGTGACTTCCGGCTGAGTGCTAGAGAAGGCAATCGGCTTAACCTTGCTATATTCGTGGCTTACTCCCACCATTCCATTCATTCATGCAGTTTTTAAATTAGATTTATGCAATAGAAGAACGAGTTTCAGTCACATACCTCGAAGTCGAATGGCTGCCGTGAGGTGCTGTGGCCTGTCATTGCTGCATGCACTAGTTTCTGTGGTTGCATGAGGGCTTCGTGGCTGATTCATGGGTATTTCTCTCGTGCAGGTATCCTATGGCCAGATCTAAGCTGCAGCAGTTCATTTCCACGTTCAGATCTGCACCTTCAAGCTGCTGCTACTGAATTTTCACAGGACCGGAACTTGTTTTCGCCATTTCTCCCAAACGGTAAATCGGATCGATCTGAAACATTTTGAGCACGTTCCTATCATCATTATGCACCTCCCATAGCAAATTTACGATCAATGGATGCACAAATTTTGAGAACATTGGAAAATGGCTGAAGATTTCAGAGATCAATTTCTCGGAAACCGTGCATCAGAATCGGCTAAAACAGCTTGGGTAGGCTACTATCACCCATGTGCATCTCCCCATGAAACATGTTTTGCAACGGATGCACGGATATGGAGAAAATGTAAAAATGGCTGAAGGAGATGGAGGGTGATTTCTCGGAAATCGTGCACCGGAATTAGCTGAAACTGCTCATGCATGTTGCCATCACCCTTGTACAATTCCCCATAAAACATTTTTTCAAATGGATGCATGGTTTTCAAGTTAGGGCAAAAACAATTTATGTTCTAGGTATTTTTGCTTCAAGGCATTCTGTAGTTTTGTTGCGTGGTAAGAAAAATGAACTTGGGCTGTGATGCAGGTATGGAGATGATGGAGGAGGAGTTTGAAGATTGCATGAGGACTTTTGAAACTTTGAGGAAGCTACCATGTTCGCCAAACCGCCTTTTTCAAATCCATTTCTAGCTTCCTACAATTTCTACAGGAACTTCCTGTAGAACACACAGTTTTTAGGAAAGAAGCACAATGAGATGGAAAAAATGATTGAGAAAGGTGAGGGATGGAAACATGGATGTGTGCAGGCCTTATGGACATATTCTCAGCATTTGGGTCCTCTTCGGACATCAATTGTGCTTTTTTGTAAGCTTCCTGTAGAAGACACAGAACTTCCTGTAGAAAACACAGTTTTCATAAAAGAAGCACAATGAGGTGGAAAAAATGATGGAAAAGGGTGAGGAATGGAAACATGGATTCTTGCAGGCATAACCAATAGATTCCAAGCTTTAGATCCCCTTCCAAAATCGAATCTGGCTCGCCTAAAGGTTCTACAGGATGTTTCCTGTAGAAATACAGAACTTCCTATAGAAGGCACAAAAATTCCTTTGTCTTTGTTTTGAGTGATCTTCCTGACCTGAAACGTCCTTGCTGCAACCTGCAATTATTCAAGGCAAATTAGGTTTATTTTTTTTCTCTTTTTTCTTCTTTTTTTCTCTTTTTTTTTGAAAACAACTAGGGTGCCTCATGGAGGTTTTCACCCTAATTGCCTGCCCTAGGCGCCTCCAAGGGAGGTTTTCACCCAAGGACCTGATTCTTTTTTCTTTTCTCTTTTTTTCCAACGCATTGACTGCCTCATGGAGGTTTTCAATCAATGAGCCAATCTAAGGCGCCTCCGAAGAGGTTTTCACTTTAGATTTTTCCTCTTATTTCCATTTTTTCATTTTTTCTTTTTTCTTTTTTCTTTTTTTTCTACCCTACCCTACTTGAAAAACAAAATGATTTTCAAGTATAAGAACACTTCCAATGGAGCCATGTGCACATCGAGATTAAAGACAAAATGATGTGGAGGCTTGAAATGCATGCTTTGACAGTTATCCGGATTTCAAAGAACAAATGTTTTGACTTTGAAAGGATCAAAAATAGTTGAGGAAAAGAGTACCGCTGCAACTTAGTGACTGTCTGAAACCATATCTCAATGTAGCTCTGATATCCTTGGTCCTTTTGCTTATCTGGATCATGTTCCATGTCACCTTCTACCGTGAATTTCTCATCTTCCTCTTTTTGCTGATCTTTCTCTTGAAGACATGGAGGATTTGATGGTAACCATGAGGGAACTTTCTCGATCTCTGATTCTAATCTCTTCTCTTCATCAAGTGCAGCCCATGGTTCTTTGATATTTTCTTTTGAATCTTCTTTTGCCTTTGGTCCTTCAATGTTGTCAATATAATCTTTGTTTTGCAACACTCTTCCTAAGCTTTGGTGAAGATCATTGAGCTCAAGAGGAGTCATTTGGACATGTTGTGCCTCAGCTTTGCGATTGGATTGAGCTACTCCATTGTATGGTTTGGGAATGGTGGTACGGGTGGTTGAGTGGAGGTGTATCTTTGAGATGGATGTGGTTGGGGTTGTGGTGGGGCAGTCATTTGGGGTTGCCTTGGTGGAGCAGGAGGAAATGGTTGTGGATGAGCAGGTGGTGGAGGAAAAAAAGTGGGAGGAGTGTTGTACTGGGGCCTCCATCCCTGATGAGGTGCATTCCACTGAGGCTGTGGCTGAGCATAAGAGTGAAACGAATGAGCAGTTGGTTGGGCTTAATATGGATCTGTGAAGGAACAAGGAGGAGGTGTGAACCACGAAGGATGAGCAGAGGGACCCCAAGAAGGCATGAAAGTGGCTTGATAAGGGGCGTAATAGGTCTCGGATGTCCCTTGCAGTTTCTGCTGGTAAGGAATGGGTCCATGTGACCTCCTTTGGTTCATGAAATAGAGTGGTTCAGTGACTTCCTTGGCCCTTTGATATGCAGCTTTGATTCCATGCAAGGAAGGGCACTGATTCGTAGGATGGTATCCTTCACAGACGAAACACACTTCTATGGAGTGCAATGGACATTCATGCCTAGGATGCTTTCTAGTGCACCTGGCACAGAAGATGGCCAAAGCCCTCTTGGCTTCCTCTTGCTTCCTTTGGATCTGCAAGGTCTCTAGTTGCATGGCAAGGAACTGCCTCACCTCGCTCTTGAAATCTTCCATCTGATTTGCAAATTCATTTCGGGATAAGGTACTGCTCCCAACATTTCTGCTTGTAGCCATTTGCTCCAAAGGAATGTTTTCCTCTTCTTCTCCCCTAGAGGTTCTTTAAATATGTGTTGTTGGCCACTTAGGGGTTCTTCTTTCACAGCCATCGAAGAAGAGAGAAGGTTGGCCGTGTGAAGCAGTGGGGGTGTTGTGCAATCATTTTTCTGAACTATCTCTACTCCTACAAGGCATGAAAAGAAATATTTTTGGTTGATTTTTGTATTGTTCTTCTTGTACCTGCAAAACTAAAATAGATTGAACTGCAACTAACTATCTTGCTGAAATGAAAATGCGGAATTGAAATGAAAGCAGGAAATGACTAGTCTATTTTGCTCAAATGAAATTGCAGAAATGAAATTCTAGGCTACGCTTGAGGAATTGAAATGCTAAGCTACGCTTGCAGAAATGAAATTGCAGAATTGAAATGCTAATCTATGAAAGCAGAAAATGTCTACGCTACTTTTGCGGAAATGAAATTGCAAAATGGAAAGGAAATAAATTACTTAGTAGAAGGCTATAGTGGAAAATAGAAGAATAGCAGCAATCACCAATACTCTAACGCTTCCCCGACAACGGCGCCAAAAAGATGGTGGGCTCTAGTATTGCAGCAATAATGCTGCAACTCCTGGAACTCCCTTCTTTAATTTTATCAACCTGGTAGTTCGTAACAAACTTGGAAGCGACGGTGCTTTATGAACAAGTACTAGATCTTGCTGCAGCTGTCACTTGGTCAGCTGGCACAAGTCCGCTAGGGGCTTAATGTTGAGATTGCAACAAGATGATGGAGCTTAGTGAAAAGAGTCGCCTTCACTAAGTGGGCCCGCAGGCTATTTTTGGCGCAAGTCTATTTTTAGACATATGGATCATGTCTATGGATTGCGGGTTGTTGTTTATGGATGAATATCAAGTTGGAAAAAATAGATGGACT
>APFE030732822.1:0-11117 GCA_000404065.3 Pinus taeda | reverse complement strand
CCAATGAGGATTGCACAGTACAAGCCAAGGGAATTTGAACTTGGATCTGATCTATTCTCAACTTGGATTGCGCAGTAGAGGCAGGCAAACAGTGGAGGAGATTTGAGCCCGTGACTTGTTCAGATCTGAGCTAGTTTGTGTGTAGCATGTGGAGATAGTACTGAGTACTTGTGAGGAGTATTGTACTATGTATTGTTACATGTTCTCTGTCATTATAATATACAGATAGTTGGGGGTTTTCAGCTGTATGCTTTCCCCAATACATACTGTGTTGATATGTGTGATTGATGTTTCAATGTGTGCATGCGATTGTTTTTTTAATTCCTCAAATTGATGATCAATGGTAGAAGAGGTTATGTATTATGCATGCATTCCACAAATAGTGTATAATTAGGATCATCTTTGTGAATAAGTGTTATATTATTCAAATTTCTACATGGAGATAGGGTCTTCCCCCTCAATGTCAATGTCTTCTAACCCCCATATCAACATCTTCCACACCCATATCGAAGTATTTTATGTCCTCATAAGGTTCCATGTCAACTAACTTGCCCTTCTCCTATGTAGTAGGTTTTTCTTTCCACGGGTGTTTTCTAGGTGATGCGCACACCGGCTGTGCCACTTTCTGCTTATCCTTCTTTGGTTTTGGACCCTCTCTGGTTGGTGTAGGCCTCAGCCTAGGTGACCTTGGTGATTTGGGTACTTCTGCAAGTACCTCTACACTTGCTACCTCCAGGGCAACTCCCTCAGCTTCCATCACTTCTCCAACACTTGCAGTATCCATGGGTGCCGACATGATGCCAGTTAAGAGCTCCTAAGTTTCCTTAAGTAATTTCTCAAACAATGAACTCGTTATTAAAGCCTCAAAATTGTCGAGGTTCATGCATTCCTGATAGCTCAACACCTCAATTCTCAAAATTCCAAGTGTTTTCCATTGGTCGGCCATTTGTAATTTATAGGTGAGTTCGAGTTTGAATCCAATCGTTCACCCCAAAATTTTCTCATAAATGCTAGAGTGGCAGCAAATTTTCAAATATATTGCTCTTAAATTCTAACTTAATTGGTGCCCCCCTACTCCATTTAGACATTTTCCCACTGTTAAATCACGAACAGTGACCATAATGGTCACTTTTTGACTTCCCTACATGGTCTCTCTTTCAAGAGCACAATGCCCCTCACGCTTCTACTGACACTGTGACAATCCTCTATTCTGTGCAGTACCCCAATCATGTAGCTCTACAACCTGGGCAGTGTAGTTTATAGCCTCGTGCCTCCTTTTAGCTGCCTAGAGCACTAAGACTGTGCTTCCACCATATAGTCATCTGGTCAGATCCCCAGTGTATGGCTTCAATTGGCCACCATTCACCTTCCCTGGGAATGGCTTTCCATTCAACTTCACCAACTGAACTACTCCACCATCGGTAATCTGCTTGATGACATAGGGTCCTAGCCAATGCATCCAAAATTTTCCTAGAAATTTATCAAACTTGTTGTCATATAATAACACTAAATCGTTTACCTTGAAGGTGCGCAGTTTGATGTGCCGATCGTGCCATGCTTTTTCATGCTCCTTTTGAACTTGCTGGTGGAATCCATCCAAAAACCTATCTTCTTCCAGTTCTGTCAGCTACGCGAGCCTTTCTTCCATGGCTCCACGATCTGCCATTCCTGTGAATGCTGCTATGTGTAGACTAGGTACAATGTATTCCATTGGTATCACCGCTTCAACGCCATAAACCAGCCTGAAAGGCGTTTGTCCAATCATCTTCTTACAAGTTGTTCTGTAAGCCCATAGCACCACGGGTACATGCACATCCCAGCTATTTCTTTGCGCATTACAAACCTTCATCAATGCACTCTCCAATATCTTATTAAATGCTTCTACCACCCCATTAGCCTGCTGGTGATATGGTGTACTCTTCTAATGGTAAACCTTAAATTCCTCTGTCAACATGTTGATTGTTTCATTAAGAAAATGCATACCGCAATCGCTCATTAAATATTTTGGACAACCAAACCTCATCAGTACGTACTCAAAGATGAATTTTGTTGTTGTTGTGCTTGTGTAGTCCTTCACAAGTTGTGCCTCTGCCCATCTGGTTAAATACTCAGTCGCTATGATGATGTACCGCGCACCCATTTTCTTCTCTAGAGGATGAATTGGTCCTACAAAGTCAATCGTCCACTTTTCGAAGGGATGTAATGATATCTCTTGATTTAGAGGCAGCTCATCCCTCTGCGTTGGTCTGCCAGTCCTTTGGCATGCATCGCATTCCCTACAATATGCTTTTGAATCCTTGTGCAGTGTCGGCCACCACAACCCAACGCGTAGAATCTTTTGTGTTGTTGCTTTTCCCGCATAATGTCCTCCCACAGCTCCTCCATAAGCCTCAACGAGGATGTTATTTTGTTCAAACTCTGGCACATAACATCGCAGTATTTCATCTAGTCCCATTTTATACAAGTTTCCTGCAATGACATACAATTCTGCCACGTGCACCACCAATTCCTTCTTTTGTTGGCTAGTATATCCTTCTGGAGTCGTTCTCGTCATCAAGAAGTGTATAATATCTTCAAAGTGATTGCCTGTGATGCGCAATGCAAAGAGCTGTGTGTCAGGTAGTCCTTCCTCTAAATTAGTAGGCTCCTCTCATGTTTTAATGCGCAACAGATGATATGGTCTGGCATTCAATCATCCTAGTTTCACAATAACTTCAAAATCATATTCTTGAAATAGCAACAACCATCTACATCTTTCCCCCCAACATAGGCTTGTTCACCAAGTACTTCAATGCAGAATGGTCTGTATACATCTTAAAGTGTCTGCCTAGCAAGTAGTGCTTGATCTTCTGGAGCGCATATAGCATAGCCAGACCTTCACGCTCTGCCGTTGAATAATTCTTCTCAGCTTTAGATAGCTTTCTACTTGCGAACACTATAGGATGATCCAATTCTCCCTCACTAGCATGTGTTAGTACTACTCCCAACGCAATACATGACATGTCCACATGCACGTGAAATTCCTTCTGTCAATCTGGGAAGACGAGGATTAGCGTGGTGATGATTTTTTATTTTAGTATGTCCAAGCTCCTTTAACATTCTTCATTCCAGCAGGACGTACCATCCTTTTTTAGCAGTTTCTCCATTGGCGCAGTAATCTGGGCATACATTTTGATGAACTTTCTATAGTACCCTATATGCCCCAACGTTGCACACAACTATTTCACACTTCTTGGTGCCTCCAAATTGATTATAATCGTGATCTTCGTAGGGTCTACCATCAAGCCTTGTCTGCATACCACGTTACCCAGCAAGATCCCAAAAGGGACATAGAACAAACATTTCTTCAGATTGAGTGAGATCTGGTACCTCCGGCATGTATCCAACATCAAGCACAGGCTCGCTACATGGTGCTTTACCAGTCCAAATGTTGTCCAATCGTCAAAGTATAGCTCTAGAAATTTGTGAATGAAATCTTTGAACGTTGCGATGACTACACCTAAGAAGATCGTCGGTGCATTCTTCAACCCAAAAGGCATCACAGTATATTGGAAGCATCCCAATTCAGTCGCGAAGGTCATCTTACTTCTATCTTCTGGCGTGATATTGAACTAATGGTACCCTGAGAACCCATCAATAAACGAATATGCTTCTTGGCCGCCAACATTATCCAGCACCTCATTGGTGAACAAAGTTGGGAAAGGATCATGTACACAAGTTTCATTCAACTTCCTGAGATATACGCATATCCGTATCTCATCCTTTTGTTCCTTGTCCTGAACTATCATTGGGCTTACCCAATCAAACTCTTCTATTGGTTCAATGATGCCTGTTGCAAGCATTTTATCCAACTCCAAGTGGACTCTTTATTTATACTTCGAGTTGAGGCAGTAAGGCCTTTGAATAACTAGCTTCATGTCCAGTTTTAGATTGATCTTCATGACACCCAAGTCCCCTATTATCCCTTTTAGATATGAAATATTTGTAGGGAACAGATCCTGATATTCGTAGAGAAATTCAGCGACCTTATCTGCTGTTGCGTCATCCTAATAGTCCCCAATCTTTTCAAACATCGACCCTGCCTTCGTGCCAATGTTCACCTATCTAGCTTTGAGCAACTCTATGATTTCTAGATTCTCTAGTTGTGGTCCTTCAACTTCGCACTGACCTTCAGTCTTTGGAATATTAATCTTCCTCGGGTCTTCGTCATCTTCTTCCGTTGTCATGTTATAGCACTCTAGCGCGTGGCTCAGTTGGGTAGTCCAATTGGGTTGAATCAAATCTAGAGGATCCTATGGTATCCTCAAGATCGCTACCTTGACCTCATGCAATGCTTCATCAATACATTCAAACCCATCCTCAAAGCTAAACATCTTCAAAAATCCTTGGCACAAAACATCCCATTCTTCAGTGCCATGGCAGAGCTCTGTCTCCAAGTACCAATTCATCGGGATAGCATCCAAGGTATGACAAAACTGATGTACCCACTGTGGCTGAGGCTCTGCTCCATAAACTTCAATACATTTGGCCAAATGGTCGCGCAGGTCATTCCTCCCATCGTATTTTTCTATTAGCCGCACTTGTGAGTGACCAAACCACACTCTCATCATTTTTTTGTACATGCGCCAATCATCAAAACTATCCTTATGCATGCCCCACCACTTCGTAGGTGTAGCATGTAGCGTCTACTCCAAGGCCTAGAAGTGATGCTTCTCTGGCACTTCTCTCTCAAATGCATCCAAAAATTTATCAACATCAGTTAAACCATCATAGTAAGGTAGAATTCTTACCTCTGACGATACACAGTGCAATGTCTTGGTCATCATATTACATCACAACGTAGATACTTCATGCAGTTGATTCTTCCAGTGCTCTAATTCTTTGTTTGAATATGATGTGCAGGAAATTTAGTGGTCCCACGCAATATGCCCATCTGTTGTCGGATTCACCTAATCCTGATCTTGCATCATTATCTTATAAATCTGTTCCAAATACTCATCACTTCCATAATTGCAGACCGGTTCAGTATAGTGTGGTCCTTCTGCAAGGTCCAGCAGAACCACTACACGAAGTGATTTCTTCTCAAATATCATCTTTTGCTTCTTCAAATTGATTACCCCATTCATGTCAGTGGCCTAACTGATCCCAAGGAGCGTGGGGTAGGGATTTTTGTTATCCACAATCTCTATTACTCCAAAATCAGCTAGTGCACTCGTGCCCTCAATATCAACTGTTACTCCCTGCAATATTCCCATGGGGATGATTTTCTATTGATTCACCATCCTTAACTGAATTGAAGACCACTGTAGCTTAGGTCTTCCCATCCTTTCCCATGATTGTTTAGGAAAACATTCGTGTTCAACCTTAGATCTAGAATAACTTGATCCATCTCATATTCTCCTATCTACGCAGTGAGCCTCATCTCACACCTCGTTCTTGCCTTATGCATGCCAATATTCCTGACTATGCATGGCCTGTAAGTAGCGTTTTCCTTCCCATTGCACCTATTGATTAGCTCCTGCAGTCCCTTCACAACCTTGCTATCACGCAACAACTTCATATAGGTTTCTAAGAAAGTAGTAATCATGGACGGGTCCATTTCTTCAGCCAGCTTCTTCTAACTTCCTGCGATAGAGGCCTTAGTGAAGTTTTTCTTCGCTTCCATAAACATTTCTCTTGTGCGCTCAAGATTAAACCCAATCTCTTTTTTTGGCGTTTAACGGACCCACTCACCTTCTTCAAGCTAATTCCCCTTATCTTCACCAGTTGTCGCTCCACTCCGTAGCACAATGTTTACCTTAGAATCTTCCTCACGAGGCTCAACCCTCATCATCTCCAGGTTCTGAGTCAGTTGTTGAGTTTTTTCCCCCTTTTCACGTATTTTAGCTAATAATATAGGGCAATCCTTCATCGCATGGTCAAAATGAGTACAATAGCAACATGATTGACGTGTTGGATTCAGGCAGTCTTGCGCATAGTTTCCTAGTCCCCCATAATTGTAACAAATGACTTGCCCCCGACCTCTAACGAGTCCTCCTCCACCTCAGCCTCATCTGCGCCCCTGATACTTGCCTCACACTCCCCCAGCGCCTTGGTCCGGAGCCTGCATTTCTGCTTACACCCTATATGCAAGCATTCTATCAATCATTAATTCGTAACTACGAAAATTGCGTTCATCGTGATCCATCGATTGATAGAAGTTGCAGAAGAGCTATTGTGGTGTCTGTGTGAATTTCTGTAGCAAATGAAAATTGTCTGTCACATGTTTTCGAGCTACCTGATAGATAACACACCAAAGTGTGGGCCCTGTACTTTGACCTGCTCAAGCTTTTGGCCACAGAGGCATTGGTCCCCCTGCTGCAACATAATATGCGAAAACTAGATAGTGATCCTTGTCATGCTCCTAGCTTTTGCACTACAGGCACCAAACTTCTTCGCGCACCTCGGGCTGAGTTGTCCTATCTTTCTTTAGACTTTGCATTTATAGGAAAAGGTTCTACAACTGCGCATGAACTTGTTGAACCCCTATATTAGCATCTTGCATTAGTGTCTTATTGCAATCTCATCGCAATTTCTAGGGCTTCCACCTGGGTTCCAATCTTTTGTAGTGATAGTGCAACCCTTAGATGAGGTAGGAGCAAAGCCACAAACCATTCACAGTGTTTCCCATCACTTAGATTCATGTTATCTTCACAGATTGTACACTTAAATATTTGATCCAAATCCTAGGGTGTCTCACCAGGCTTCATCATGATCTCTTTGAATCCCATAATGGATTGTGCTTCAGACTTTGGTCTACTGAATTCCTTATTCAATGCAGTCTGGATATCTGCCAACATGAACGTTGGGTTATTAGTGTAGTACTTAATGTACCATGTTAGTGATTGATCCTACAAAGCACTAACCAATGTTTCTTTCTTCATTTGATCATCCGTGATACCCTGAGCTTCCCATACAACCTTCGTGACGAACCAAAACTGGTTAAGATCTTCATTTCCCACGCCCTTGAACACAGGTAGCTTTAGAGAGTTCACCATATTGAATGGTGGTGGAGGTGATAGTGGTTTAGGTGAAGGTGTATGCGGTGAAGGTGAATATGGTGGTGGTGTTGGTGGATGGGGTATTCGTGAGAACCCTTGCTTTATCAACTGAACAACACTCTGTGGAGATGCATGTGCCTTTTCCTCGTCGTCACTCAGAGGAGGTTCAATTAACGAGCTCTATTCAGGGCTTGTTCTCCCCTTGTTCTTGAATGTCCTTCAACTTCATTGTAGCCCCAAACATCAAGGTAGTTGCATAACTTTCTTTTCACACAAGATCATCTTAATCTAGGTATTTAACAATTTTAAATACTTACCTCGCAGCCCCTTGAAAAAGCAGCGCTCTGCTTCGCTATAACTGACCAAGGTATCGATCGTGAACTCTGTCACGAACCCTCCTATGATATGATCAAGCTAATGATTGATAGTGCACGTGATCTTATCTTCAGAGGCTTATAATCTCCACACTAACTCTAGGGTCCAGACTATAGGACCATCAAGCCTCCACCTTCCTTGGTCATCTGCTAATTTCACGATCCACTCATACAACTCAACCGAGAAGGAACAGAAGAAGATCTCGTGTATCTTTGTGTACAGGTATATGCACAACCACTATTCTTTTGTCAATCATGGATTCATGTTCTCTCACGCCATGAATTTGTGGATCTTTCTATCCAACCAGTCTTCAATCTCCTTCTTAGTTGGATTCCAGTGATGCAACATCACACATCTCATTATGTAGATCTCGGTCTCAACAACAGAACCATTTTTTGGCTTGATAGGCCCTGACCCAGGTTCAATGTTAATTAGCCAAGTAAATCCCTACACTACTGGCCCTTTCGGCATCAATCCGCAGAGCGTGGACTGAAGTCTCACTTGAAGCAGTATGGGGGGATGCAAGAACCAAGTTTCTGCACCTTGAGATAGTTGTGATTTGTTTTATATATGAGCCTTTCCTTTGTACATACTGATGAGTCCCTTAGGGCTTATCGATATACTTCTCGTATTCATCTTTGAGACCTTCGGGAATGTCTCCAATCGTCATTCACATACCCTAAACATGCAGTTCAGATGCTTGTGTACCTCTGTGATTACCCTTACTTCTGTCTACCCAGATTAGCTTAAGTATTGGTTAACTTCAACATGCATTATGATTATCTTCACATAAACATATATTCCTACTTGCATTCATATGACAAAGTAAAACACATAGATTCGCGCATCAATACAACATTAAATCATAAACCTAGTATTCAACATAACATAACCACATACATTCAAAACATAAGTAAAATAGCTCATACACAGATATCTCCAGAATAATTTTCTTTATTGATGGTTCAGATCTCAAGTACATACTCTAACTTCCTTGTGCACACAGCTATAGAGGTCCACACACTCAGCTGCGGACTTCTACCCCAGGCCTCTGCGCACTTAGCTGCAAAGCCTCTTCCTACACTAAGAATATTCACTCTTAGCTCTCGCAGACCCATTACATCAATAAATTTCCCAAAAACTTCCTAAGAAATGATCTCAACTACCTTAGACTCTTCTAAGACTCCCTTTTATACATTCCCATGGTCCGCAGACCAAGGGTGGATCTCATAAAGGCGACACAAGCTACCTAACTAAGGGCGGAAACCCTTTTTGACTGTTTACATCTTCATGCTCTACGACCACAAAATGCAAAGACTTTACATTCTTTATACAAAACTTTGGCCTTTAGCCCCAAAACTTGGGCTTTTAACCCAAAATAAACCCTAGGGGACCCATTCCCAACCCTAGGTATGGGCATTATGAGTTTGTTGTAGTTCCATTTGCTTTGACTAATGCTCCAGCTACTTTTATGTGCTTGATGAATAGTGTATTTTGTCCTTATCTAGATAATTCTTTTATTATATATGTTTACCACTACGTGTCAACGACCCATAGAAGTACACCCCATTTTTTCACAAAAGGAATAGCACCTGATCGCTGTGTCTGTGCCATCCAGCTCTCATCATCATCCTGATCATCATGTTATAATGTAAACCCATTATGAATGTATATGATGTAAGTAATCTTAGCTGAACCATGTCATGTATGTAACAACCTAGGTAAGCCTACCTTTCTAGTGAAGATCTCCATTCTGGGAGGTTTTTTGTCTCACCAATCTATTCTCGGATGGTCGGCAGAGTTTTCCCCTCCAATTTTACCCCAAAGCTGGAATGAATTTTGTTGCTATGATCTTAAGCGAGTCCTAGTGTTCTAGATCGAGTCTATGTAAAAGTGATTTGGAAATAATCCTAACTATTTGGTTAGCTTATTTTATTACAAATTGCTTAATCTACTGTATTATATTTGTGTCACAAAACTGGGTGGTCTATGAGGGTCTATTACAAATGGGTTTCCCCCTTTATAATGTAAAAAATATAAAAATCATGATGCAAAAAGTATTGAGGGTTGGAAAAATAATTTATCTTCTCATAGATTAATTAATTAAATTTTTTGGCCAAAAATTAATTAAAATCCTAAGCCAAAAATTTAATTAATTCTAGGTCCTAGGTCAATTTAAATTCTCCAAAGGCAAAATTCCTCAGTCCTAAGAATTAAATTTTAAAAGGTCTTGGGACTAAGTTAAATTAATTATTTTTCCAAATTTTAAACCTTTGATCCCTGTGGATTAAGTCAAAGTTAATTTTTTGGGGAAATTAACTCAAAAATTCTATTTTTGAGCTAATTAAAATGCATTTAATTAAAAATTTCGAATTTCCCCAAAATATTTGAATATTTCGACGGATGATATTAAAAGAAAATTTAATCTTCATCAACGATCAAGATTGCTTTGACGAGGATCACTCAAACTAGCCGTTTGAGGATTTATCTTTAAATAGGAAGTCATTTGTCAGTCGTTCCATGGAATCTCTGAGTTATGTGCTAAGCAAAAAGCTCTTGTGTAATCTTTTTATGGATAATAAAGAAAGACTTTGGGGTTAATTTCTATTGGTGTTACTCTTCATGGGAATATTGTAAGATGTTTTACTTTAATGCATAAATATTTAAAGCCATTGATGATAGCTTCTGAAGGGTGATTTGAATATAGGTATCTTGCTCAATCGCTGAGGTTTAAATAATAAATTAAATTTTGAATGTAATAGCAGGTATTTCTATTTGTATAAATTTTATTATTATTTTCTCGCTCTATTTTGATGGTTGGATTGAGTTTTGCAGGCAAATCTTGATTTTTAGATGCTCGAGAATTAGGGGAAGTTTTGGAAATAATACTGAGAAGGTGGGGTGAATCATTATTTAAAAATCAATAACTTTTCATTTCCATAAACAGATTTATATATGTTACTCCAATGAAGGGAACTCACGTGTGCATGCAACTATTCTTAAGGAAACCAGTGTATATCCAGTGAACTTATGATTCAGTTAATTCATTATATGTTAATATTTAATTGGTGCATTAGTACTTTATTAAACATTAAACAGTAGCCATGTGCATTAATAAAAAACTAAACCATCACACATGAACACCAAGATTTAAGGTGGAAAACCAATGTGGGTGAAAACCACCTGCTGCTATCATCTTTGTCTTCTTTTCATAATAAGAAAATTTGTTTACAATCTTGCACTGGTGCAGACTCATACCAATACGCAGGCACCCACTTGCAGAAGGCGATAACCTTCTCTTGTTCTCCAGATTCTATTGGAAGGGAGCTACAACCCCCTAGTTCTTGTACTAGTCAATATGTTTACTAGTACGTAGGCTTCAACATACAGAAGGATAAAACCTTCACTCATTCTCCAGCTTCTACTAGAAGTGAGCTCCAACCCCCTGATCAAATCACCAACCACGACCGGAAGGAAGCTTCAACTTCCTCACTAAAGGCTCCAATCCTCAATATCCTCCAGGGACCATGTTTCATAAATTTTCACACTGGATACTCCTGGTACACAATACTACAATATGAAGGCCACGTTTCTTCAAATTTTCACATTGGATGTTGGGTGCGGGATCACCCAAGGAAATTTTTGGGGCTTAGAGCCCAAATTTTGGTCACAAATTGTAACTTCGATGTAAAAGCTCCGCAT